>PVIC010001707.1:0-86788 GCA_004025085.1 Thryonomys swinderianus | reverse complement strand
AGCACAAACGGCATTAAAAGGCCTGAAGAAGTAGTAGCAGAAAACATTCTAGATATGAAAAATGAGTTTAACATATAGATAAATGAGGCCTGTATCACTTTGAATGGGCATGATCAGACAAAAAACAGACAAAAAGAACAACAAAACACTTCACACCACTTAATAACTAAATTATCAGAAACCCAATTAGAAAAAAAAAAGAATCCTAAGCACTACTAGAGTAAAACACGAATTATTCATAAAAGAAAACCAACCAGAACCACAAAAAACAGGTTTCTTGACACAAGAGGCAAGAAGAGCTTGGAATGAAGTTCTTCAAGCTCTATGAGAAAGCCATTTCTAGTCCAGATTATTATATCCTGAATGATTATTCTTCAACATTGATAGAAAAGTGAGATATTTCCATGGTAAAGAGAGCCTTAAAAAATTCATGACCACCAAATCAACACTCAAAATATTCTAAAGGCTATCCTAGAAAGAGACAATGAAGCTAACAATGCCAAAATGTTCAATAAAATGAATCCAACAGGTAAGGGTACCAGTTAAGTAAAAAAGAAAAAAAGCACAACAGCAAGAAGAAAACTATATACATTATGATCACAATCAACATTTCTCAATTGAAAGTTGATTGTGATCATAATATATATGTAAAATGTACCAATAAAATCAGTTTAAAAAGGGAAAATATGCAATGTCAGGAATAAGTCAATACCTAGTAATTATAACTAGCATTGTAAGTGATCAGTCAAAGACATAAACTAACAGAATGGATTAAGAAACAAAATCCAACAATATGCTGTATACAAGAAACACATTTAACAGAAACAAATTCAGAGACTAAAATCAAAGGATGACAAACAATATTTCATCCAATGAGAACCCAAAGTCAAACAGGAGTAGCTATCCTATTTTTAAAGTATGCTTCAAACCAAAGGTAATTAAAAGAGGAAAAAACTGTATGTACTATATACTCTAGAACTCATTTATATCTTCAGTTTCTAATATCAGAAAAAAGACATGGTGTTTACACATCTGAATCTATTTATTTCACTTATGAGTATATCCTCAAGGAACTGGTACTATGAAATAGAAAATATTCAAATGGTAAAGGGGGTTAGTGGTATGTAATATATGCCCCTAACATATAATGGTAAAGGCGGAAAATGTGATGATTTAAAAAAGGAAACAAAGCTTTTGTATATATGGGGCAGGGGATTAATAATAGGGTGGGCAGGGAAATGGGAAAAAATGAGAATTTCGTCATGTCAGATACAAGTTTTCAATGTCGATTGTGATCAGGATGTGTGTATAAAAGGTACCAATAAAATCAATTAATTAAAAGGGAAAATGGACATTGCATAATGATTAAAGAACTATTCAGTAGGAGAAGATAACAACTGTAAACACATACGCACCAGACCATGCTGCACCTAACTTAATAAAACAAACACTAATAGCATAAAAGATCAGATAAACAACGATAAAATTATGAGGGACTTCAAGATCTCACTGCCACAAATAGACAGGTTATCTGAACAAAAAGTCAACAGAAGAGTGGTAAAACTGAACCAAACCTTCAAACAAATGGTTTTAATAAATATATAGAGAATGGTCCACCTAATAACAGAATCCGTATTGTTTTCAGCAGTGCTTGGTAATTTCTTCAAAATAGACCACACCCTGGCCAAGAAAGCATGCCTAAGTAAATGCAAAAATATCAAAATTTTAGTATGCATTTTTCAGACCACAGTGTAGTTAAACCAGAAATCAGCGGCAAAACACACAACAGAAACTGCGCGAATACATGAAAATTGAACAACACAGTCTTGCATAATGAATGGGTCACAGGGAAAATTAAAGAAAGAATAAGACGAGTCCAAGAACTAAAAGATAATAATACCAGTACAACATGCAGAACTCATGGGGCAGTACTGCCAGTGCGGCTACGCGGGCGCGCCGCGGCCCGCCGACTTCATCTCCCCACGGCGGACAAGCGCGGCCACGAGGCCACGGCGGGCGCCGGCGACACGGGCCACACGCGCAGGAGACCTGCGTGGGCCACGAGCTGCTCACCGTGGGGCGCCGCGGGAGCCGGTGAGGCCGCTGGAGCTCGGCGCCGCGGCGGGCTGGGGCTGCGGGCAGAGGCTCTGGGGCCACGTGCCCCACGCGGCCGCGAAGACCCGCCGCGGGAGCCCCGTGCCGGCGTCCGAGCCCCGCTCAGCGCCGGCAGCAGCCGCGAGACGCGCGCGGGGCCCCTGTTCGGGCCCTCGGCGTCCCCGCCTGCACCTGACGTCCCGGGCGCGGCTCCCCGTCTACTCGCGCGGCGGGACCACCGGGCCGGCGGGGACGGCGGCGGCCGCAGGGTCTCGCGCGCGGTGCCCGCCCCCCAGGGCGCCCCAGCAACTGCGGAGGCCGCCGGCAGCTCGCGGACGCCCGCCCGCACATCGCACATCGCACATCGCACATCGCACATCGCACATCGTAGAGCGCGTTAAGAAGGCTGCTGCGCGGCCCTGGGGCCGGAGGAGCAGCCCCTGAGCCGGAGGAGCAGCCCCTGGGGCCGGAGGAGCAGCCCCTGAGCCGGAGGAGCAGCCCCTGAGCCGGAGGAGCAGCCCCTGGGGCCGGAGGAGCAGCCGGACCACGAGCTCCGGACGCCGAGGTCTTCGCCGTCAGCGCGAGCGCTTGCGCGGCTCCCAGACGCTCCTCCAGCCTCGCTGGCGCGCCGCGGCCGCCTGCCCGGAGCGCTGCCGGGAAGCAGGAGGAGCTGCTCGCCGACGTGCTGCTGCGCGGCGGCTGCACCAGGCTGGACGGCTTCCCGAGCGCTTCCGGAGGGAGCTGAGCCTCCTGTGCCCCGAGGACAGGCCCGTCGTGGCCGCTGGCCCCGGGAGGAAGACGTCCGCGTGGACCGGCGGCTCCATTCCGGCCTCGCTGGAGGCCTTCACAGCTCTGGGTCAGGAAGAGTTCCAGGAGGGGCAGCGAGGTCATCTACGCCAAGCGCTGAGGGGGGGGCCGAGAATTTCACATCAAATGTTGTCCAGTGAAAGCTGTCCCACAGGGAACGTTTGTACCTGTGAGCGCCCACAGCAGAACAAGACCAAATAACTAATTTAATGATGCATCTCAAGTTCCTAGAAAAACAAGAACAGTTCAAATCTAGACCTTATGTAAGAAAGGAAATTATAAAGATCAGAGGAAAATTACTGAAGTGGAAAATTAATACAATTAAAAGTCAGTACAATGAATCAGAGAGCTGTTTATTCAAAAGAATAAGTAAACAAACTCTTAGCCAAACTTACCAAAAAAGAAAGAAAAGACAAGTAATGCAATTGCAAATGAAAACGATGAAATCACAATAGACACCACCAAAATTCAGAAAATTAGCAGCTACTGCACAAATATATATATCAATATATATCAATATATCTATATATATTCACCTATATATGTATAATATTATATAAAATTGAAGAACTCAGAAGAAATGGATTCCTAGATACACATAAATTACCAAGCTGAACCAAAAAGACTTAAAAATCTTGGATTATCCAGTAACAGGCAAAGAAACTGAAGCAGGAATAAAAAAAACTGTCGACTAAGAAAAGCCCAAAACCTCATGGATTCACGCCTGAATTCCACAAGAACTTCAGGAAAGATTTAACACAGACACTCCACAAACTCTTTAATAAAATTGAAAGGGAAAAAGTACTTCTGAAATCATCCTCAGTTGCTAACATTATCCTGATCCCAAAACCAGATAAAGATTCAATCAAAAAAGAGAACCACAGCCAGTCTCTCTAATGAATACAAAAGATATTAACAAAGAGAACGCAACAAATTCTCAAAAATGTCGTATACCACAATCAAGCAGGCTTCACTCTAAGGAGACAAGGAATTCAACATACACAAGTCAGTAAATGTAATTCATCAAATAAAAGAGCAAAAATCACATGATCATCTCAATAGATTTAGAAAGACTCTCCGACAGAATCCAATATCAATTCCTAATAAAAATCCCTGAAGAAAATAGATATAGAAAATCATTACCTCAATCTAAAAAATGTCATTTATGACCACCAGACTAGGGAAATATACTAAAATTTCCCTCTAAAATCAGGAACAAGACAAAGATGTCCATTATCATCACTCTCATTTGACGTAGTCCTCAAAACATTAGCCAGAACAATCAGGCAAGAGAAAGAAATAAAAAAAGGATAAATATAGAAAAAGAAAAAGCTTAAGTATCATTTTTTGCAGATGAGATGAGACTTTATATGCAAGTAACAAAACGATTTATCAAGAATTAATAACCAGGGCCAGAGGGTTTGCTCAGTGGTTCTGGCACCTGCCTCGCAAGCGCAAGGTCCTGAGTTCGATCCCCGGTAACCACATACAATGCTGGGCGTGTAGACGCACGTCCACCAGCAATCAATACCACATACCACAGGGCCAGGCGTGGTGGCTCACGCTTGTAATCCCAGCACTTGGGAGGCAGAGACAGGAGGATTGCTGAGTTCGAAGCTTGCCTAGGCTACATAGTGAGCTCAGAGCCAGCCTGAACTACAAAGTGAGACCCTGTCTCAAAAAAAAAAAAATTAATAACCAAATTCAGCAATGAAGCAGAATACAAAATAAATACACAAAAGTCAAAACCTTTACTATACACTAAAAATGAACTGACTGAAAAAGAAACTGGAGAAATAATAACATTCAAAAAATCAAAAAGTTAAATAATTAGAAATTAAGTTAACCAAGGAAATGTACAATGAAAATTAGATCACAATGAAAAAGGAAATTGAGGAGAACATCAGAAAATGGAAAGATATTCCCAGTCTCAAGATAGGTAGAACCAATATAATCAAAACAATTATACTTCTAAAACTGATACATAGGTTTAATGCAATCCCAATTAAGATATCGATGACATTTTTTACACATCTAGAGAAAACAGTCCTAAAATTCCTACAAAATGAGAGATGCTGAATAGCAAAGCAATACTATATTAAAAAAAAAGCAAAGTAGTGCCATTACAATCCCAGACTTGAAGCTATGCTATAAAACTTCCATGATTAAAAATTATATGACCCTAGCATAAGAAACAAGCATGTGGATCAGTGGTACAGAATTGAAGAAATAGAAACAAGCCCAGGAAAGTACAGCTATTTGATCTGTGTCAAAGAGGTCAAAAACTTACTCTGAAAGAATGATAGCCTCTTTAGTAAATGATGCTGGCAAAACTGGTTATTTACATGCACAAAAGTGATCCTAGACAGATATATCTCACCATATACTGTACTAAAATCAAACTGGATTAAAAATCTAAATGTTAAAACTGAAACATATAATCTACTGGAAGATAAAATAGGAGTAACTTTTGAAGACATCAGCATAAACAAGGACTTCTGAACAGATCCCCGAGGTGTGAGAAGCAATGCTGAGAATCAACAAAGGCTATCATATCAAATTAAAGATCTTCTGCACAACAAAGGAAAAAACCAACAGAATAAAGACGCAGCTTATAGCATGGGAAAAAATGTTCCAGCTTTTCCTTGGTCAGAGAACTAACATCTGGAATGCACAAAAAAAACCTGAAAAAATGGACAACACAAAGCCCAATTAAAAAAGAGACAACCAAAATTAACAGACACTTCTGAAAGGAAGTACAAATGGCAAATAAATACATGAAAAAATACTCAATGTTGCTGGCAAATGAAAAAAGCAAATTAAATATTGAGATACTATCTTACTCCAGAAAAAGGGATAGCATCCAAAAATCTAATAATAACAAATGCTGGTAGGGATATGGGGGAAAAGAAATCACCTATTCAATTGTTTCAAAACATTTTAGTATATATGTGATTTATTTTTCTTACGCAACTAGTTTCTCTAGTTCACTGTAAAGAAAGTTTTGTCCTAATAGCTGCTTTCTTAAAGAGTAAGTTTTGTCTATGTCTTATACTGAATAACTACTTTGAAGATACTGATACAAAGTATATTAACCACTCTTATTTTGTTATGAATGTTTTATTTTACCTATCTATCTATCTATCTATCTATCTATCTATCTATCTATCTATTATCTATCTATCTATGAGACAGAGTCCCACAGTGTAGTTCAGGTTGGCCCTGAGTTCACTATGTAGCCCAGGCAAGCCTCGAACTCAGCAATCCTCCTGCCTCTGCCTTCCGAGGGCTGGGATTATAGGCATGAGCCACTACACCTGGCATTGTGGTATGTGGTACTGATTGCTGGTGGGCATGAGTCACTATGCCTGGTATTGTTGTATGTGGTTACAGGGAATCGAACCAGGAACCTTGTGCTTGCTAGGCAGGTGCTGGAACCACTGAGCTAAATCTCTGGCCCATGAATATTTTATTTTTAATAAAATAAGAAATAAGAATGGTGAATTTTGGCATCCAGTTCTATCAATGGAAAGTCAGGCCCATAAAAAATTATGGTGTGTCCTCACTCACCCTGTACCAGGTCTGGCACTATGTGACTTCTGGGTCTTCCCTCAGGTCAAATGAAAGGAAAATGTTTTTTATTCAATTCAGGACATCAAGTCTGTTCGAAGCAAGGGGAATATTTTGAGGGGATTAATGGCAATATGTCTTTTACTGCCTTTTAAAAAGAACTTCAAACACTTATGGTATTTTTCTATAATACTTCAGTATATATTTAGACAAATTGAAACCTTCTTTTCTCTTCAGTTCTTAATAAATTCATTATCCGGCATTAGGATTGCATAAAAAATGAACAATACTAAAATGAACTGTCCTGTGACCAGAGAAATTGGGTGATGCACTTGATGGTCAGAAAATGCTGAGGGATATGTTGGCCAGGGCTTCAGTACTGTATGAAGAAAAAGGAGCATTAACATAAATATAAAATATAGGATTGAATCTTGCAATGCAGAAAGAAGTAAAATATCTTTGAGAAATTAAAGAACTGTGAGAGAGAACAGTACAAATGGAAATTCAAAGAGAATCATTAATAAGATATCAGTGGTGATATCCCATATCCTTTAAGTTAATGTTCACACAAAAGAAAGGAAGATCTTGCTATGTAGAAAAAAAGAGTAATAAGAAAAAAATATTTATTGTAGTAGTTTACACTTTGACACCCTGAGAAATGTTTGTCATTCTCTCCACTAAGTCTTCATAATAAACAACCAAAAATTACCATAAATTTGCCTCACTTTATAGATGTGGAAGCTGAGATTTGAGTAATTTACTTAACTTTGCTAATGTCCCCAAACTAGTGATGGAGAAGGAATGTTGTGTTTGTCAACTGAAGCCCTAAAGGTGCATCTGGCAGAACCAGCAACACAGAGTTGTGCAAAGAACTGCACTGTTCTCCTCACAGTGTTTTGGGTTATCTGGTTTTTGTTTTGTTTTGTTTTTTGAGACAGGGTCTCGCTTTGTAGTTCAGGCTGCCCTGGAGCTCACTATGTAGCCCAGGCAAGCCTCGAACTCAGCAATCCTCCTGTCTCTGCCTCCCGAGTGCTGGGATTAAAGGCGTGAGCCACCACGCCCATTTGGGTTATTTTGAATGTTCATCATCAATTATTTATTTACTTGCCTAAAATTTGTACCTACTTAAAAATTAACATAGAAATGACAATGAACTACATCTCAGCATGGGAGCCTAGGGAACTAATTTGTAGAGATATAGACAGACAGGAAACTGAAGCAAAGGTATTAAAAGAATGACATGAAAGAAAATGGAAGATAAATATCACCCTGCACATCAGGCAAAATGAGTGATATTCTTTAGAAACTTAGCATTACATTTTTCTTTTAAAAACATTTAAAAAATATCTAATTGATAAAAAGCAATATATATGGAATACAGTGTGATGTTTTGATATATTGACATTGTAGTAGGATTAAATCAGGTTAATTGTGTAGCCATCATTTAATCTACTTTTCATTGTGATTATTTTGGGATGAGAACACTCAAATTCCATTCATGGGGCAATTTTCAAATATACAGTCCATTATTATCATTGTGGTCACCATGCTGTGCAATAGATTACTAAAACTCCTACCGGAAACATCACACCTTTTGATCAATTCCTCACATTTTTATCACCCCCATCATGTGTTTCTTATGAGTTGCAAAGTGGGAATCCTTATTTGGAATCCAGCTTGAAGAGCAACCACAGCCTCAAATATTTCCAAGCACAGTGCAGAAAAGAGTAGAGCTCACAGCAGGGCCCCTGCCATACCCTAAGTGCCCCAGCCCAGAGTGAAACAGCATTCTGCCTGCAGTTCATGACATAGTTTGCTTGTGAGATGATGCCCAACTTTGCGGGAGACAGAAAATAAAAACCTACCATACAGAAGTTGGAGAGCTCTCACGAATATTTTCTCAATGATGTTTCTCAGTATTTGCCCTCATCTAGAAAGGGCCCTGTTTTGGCACAGCTTATATTAGCAGTACAACCTTCTTTTCAAATGCACCTCAATTCACTGCCCCCCCCTTTGGGTTGCATTGCTTTCGAAAACCTTTATTTCTCAGAAAGTCAGGTTCTCTTCCATCACACAGATACATCATGTAACTAAAGTCAAGAATATATCTTTCAGGCTCATTTGGGATAAGAGTGGTAATGACAGGTCCCACATTTAGAATGGGAGGATTGTGTTACCTTGATCAAAAGGAGAGTCCTGTCTGCTATTTCAATTATGTTCTTCCCTTATACATTATCTTATCAGAACCATTGTGTGAGATCTTAAAAATCATGAATTTCTGACTGATGTGGATGATTCATCCCATTATAATTTTCTGTGAATATTATGATAGCCAAGTGGAAAGGGGAATTCATTTGTATGCTGTGAGATCTTTGAAAATCAAACTTTACTTTAAAAATAAAATTTTATTGCCACAAGGCACTCGTTTTATGTCACTCCTCACCTTGATGAGAATGTGATGGACCTTTTATAATGAGTCGTCTCTGAATCACACTGGAAGATGTCAAAATAAAATGAAGATTTCAAGAAAGAAGAGCTTCCCATAATTCTTCCCAAAAAAGGCAAATCACATTTCAATTTTAGTAAGCAAATATTTCATTTCCTGTGAGTTCCTTATAAATATAGAAACATCTGAAGTTTGTTAAAATGACTTGAGATGTGCCGAGATTCTAATGGCTGTCCCCTGCATCTGTGCCATGTGATGTACTTAATGACTAAAAATTCAAGGATTATAAGAAGTCGGCTCAGCCTTCAAGATCTTACACTGTGAGGAAGAACAAAAAGACAAACAATGTCATGGATCGGTGTTCAAGAAACCAAACTTGAAATGGGGCTTCATATACAGTGATTATTTTCTGGGAAAATGTTTCCAGGAGTAACCAAGGAATGAGAAAAAGGTGCAGGATAGAGAAGGGAGAAGGTTCAAGCAGAGATGTGCTATTTACAAAATATTACAGCCAGAAGCCTCAGCTTTTCCCCTCAGAATAATTCCAAGTGGGAATTTTACCTAAGAACTGTCCTGACACGAGCCAAAAAAGCTGACTTTTTGTGCCCTCGTGAGCTTTACCATCTGGATCAATAGAACACAAACCCTTTGGTACTTGTGACAATCTGCACATACAATATAAATACAATATAAAGCAAGGGCCATCCTCCAAAGAAGCTTTGAAGGTCCTGGTCATTAAAAGCAGAAGCATCCACACACTAGAGGAGATACAGGTCAAGGACTCTAGGGAAGCTGGAGAAAACAGATAAAATGCATTACAGTCCACCCACTGTGTCACTCACCCCTACTCAAGTTCAGTTCATTTTATGTTATTGTGTCATCTCCAAAATGGTTGTTAGTCCCTGTTTTGGGAGGAGATGTACAAGCAGAAGGTGAGTGGGATGCTCTATAATTCTCACCGCTACAATTAGTCCTAAAGCTATTACTTACTTTTATCATCACCACGTGTTGAGGCTTCTTGTTTTGTTCCCATGAGAATTGTTGTTGGGACTGTCCGTCTTATGATTCATGAGTGTGACAACAGCCTCTTCATGATGAACGACACTTTTCAATGGTCGTGGAATGTCCCATATTCAGATAGTCCATCTCCACCAGGACATGCTTTTCACATGTTCCTTTGCTATTAAATGATATAGTTTGAATCAGAATTCTAGGAAAATGTACTATGACCCTCCCATTGGGACCATCCAGAGACTCCATATGGCATTTCTAACCACCACAGATATGTCTGGCATCATGAGGATAAAAAGAGCTGGAAAGCTCAAGGGGTGGGGTCTTTGTGCTACAGTTTGGACCTGCTATAGAGCTGCTCTTACACTGCTCATCCTCAAATCTGTCAGTCTTGAAAGTGCCTTGGTAAGTTTATATTATAAAATGCAGTATATGCTAACATCAAAGTACTTATAAGCCTCAAAACTATGGTTTGTTTTTTACTGGCACAGGGGCCATAATATAGTGTCTTTTGTCTTAAAGTGAATGGCCTGGCCCATCTAACAGCACTGGATCCCTAATAATGCCCCAGCATGGCATGAGCCTAAACCTTTGTAAAATTTATCTCCACCCTTCCAAAACATAGCCAGAATGCTCACCAGTTTCTTTTCTTATTGTAAATCCAGATAGACTTGTCTCTATTTTTTAAATTTATTTTTCTTTATTTAGTTTATTGGTATACTTTACACATACATTATGATCACATTCAACATCGAGAACTTGTACCTGTACATAATATACCTTGATTCTCATTTTTTTTCCTATTACCCTGTGGAAATCAATGTGGAAATTCCTCAAAAAAACTAGGGCTTGAGGTTTCATTTGACCCTGCTCTTTTTCTGCTAGCTATGTACCCAAAACAATTAAAAACATCATGTCACAGTTTATCATAGCTAACTCTTACTAATTTTTTCAACATGCCCTATAAACATACATCCATTCGATGATCCCGTAGAATACCTTGGAATGAACAGATCACATCTGAATTCACCCTTTGAGGAGGACTAATCGAAGTAGTGTTCTCTGATCTTATGGTTATAATGTTTCACTTAATGGGTGCTAGTACAGCAGGCTACTCTGAGTCTAATTTTACTTTTATTCGATTTCTTCCATAAACTTTAGGCTTAAGGACAAGATTTCCATCCAACCCATTTACAGTCATGTCCACAGGGCCTCCACAGTGCCTGGAACTGAACAGATGCCAACACATCTTTGATGACCAACATTCATTGTTGTCTAAACGCCAAGCTGTACAAAATAGAACGTGAAAACTTGGTCATATGTCCATACTCATAGGATTCATGTTAGCATACAAAAAAATCAGTGTCTCTCTCTTCACCATTATCTGTATCCATCCAAAAGATATCTCCTATAAAACCATGAGTAATTATTACCAACATCAGGCAAATTGTGTTCCAGACAACCTTCAGAGCATACACGTGTACCTGGCTGATAGATGGTGCTGGTGCTGGTGCTGGTTTTGACGTTGATAGTATGTAGATGGATGGATGGATAAACAAATGTTGCTTACATGCTATTTAGAGACATAAAGTTACAAAGTAGATGATACTTAAAGCCCTAGTTCCATTACATTTAACATTTCAAATTTGAATAACAACAAATAGACCAGACTTGCCTGTTTACATTTCCAGTTGTTCCCAGTCTGTCTCCTGAGAAAAAACCCACACGTACCAAAGTGACACTAGAGGTACATGCCTGATGACATGACAGCTACAACTTACCTCATAAATTCATAGGAAGTTATACTAGGATATTGAAAGTAAAATATGTTGAAAATAAACAATACCACGGGTCATTCCTGGGTGCTTACTTGGTACAAGACCTTTGCCAGGTATGTGAAGATGCCATCCATAAGAAAAGAAGTCCAGGCACACTGTGCCCCGGCCTTTGGCACATCCCTGCTTATGTCCTTATGCTTGGTCATAACACACACCCGTGTGAACTTTCTTCACGCACAGCTCTGTCTGGGAAGCCTGTTCTACATCCCTCACTCATAATGATGAGGCACTTCCTGCCTTTTCCACTGACAAGAAGTTATCTCTTAGAGCTCTGTGTGTGCTGAGTGTGGCTCATGGGAAAGCACCCCGGTTTTGGGGGCCAGATAAGGACACATTTATAACCAGAGCCTCCACCTCTCCTTTACACTGAGCAATGATTCTTCCACAGAAGTTTAAACTACTGGTTGGGATGGATTCCCAGTATAGAGAGTAATAAAATATAGCACAAAACACTAAAATAGCATAGGTATACAAATACATAAATAGATACATCTTATTATCTACTGTGTATTAATAACTTCATCTCATGCATTTGTGGACAGGTAGGCCACCCAAGAAAATCAGTACCACTTATACACATTTGCATTTCTATAAAAAATAAATTTAGGTCCTAAACAATTGAGCCACAAATTCCCCTGGAAAATTTAAATTTTCTTTAGTCAAGGATTCCTTATGTTGTCCAATGGCATTGGTTATGATAGTGCAGATAAGGGCCTTGGTTTTGTAGACCTTTCTTATACCTCATTCTCTAAAATTTCCCATAAATTAGTATTTTTTTTCCCAGTGGATTCCAGCAGGACTAAAAAGGGCTCTATCTGGCAAGGTTGATGAGAGGCTCCTGTATGGGACATATCATTGATTCTCAGTGTCTTTGAGTACTTTCATTTCAGTGGCATCATGAGTCCTACCTTCACAAGGTAAAAGACAGAAAGGTCAGCCCAAGGTTCTGCACAGCCAGGTACAGTCTTTCCATGAATCAGAATAGACAGTAAGTCTAGTAGGAGGAAAGTACCTCATGCTCAGCTATGCAAGTTGTATTCATGGAATGTCCATTCCCAAATCCTGGAAGCCATGGGTCAGCAATCGTGGTTGTCTTGAGAAGTCTCTGCAGAGGACTTAAGTGTTACCCCCAGCTGCTTACTTCACAGGCTGGCTTGCTGGCCTTCTCAGAATGTCTGTCTGCTGGCCATGTAATAAAATTTTTAAAAGTCTTTTGTCAAAAAGAACTCTTGATGCTTCAAAGCCTAGATTGAGTTACCTATATAATGAAATTGGAAAATGTACCACACCCCAAAGTCATGGCATCTTTTAGCCATACAGAAGGCCCAGTCTTCTCTGTGTGCTTCACTGGAGATGACAAGGGTTCCAAGGGCCCTTGCAAGCCCTATAAATCAAATTTCCTTCTTAACCCCACCCTAGTGCAGACAACACCATACCTGGACAACATCATTCCTCCTGGACTTCCTAGTACTCTTCCTTACTTGAATCTTTGCGCTTACAAAAGGCTAGATCCTCATTCTAGTCAATGCTGGCATCTTGGCTATACCTTGACAAGGTCACTTGCACCCTTTTTGGCCAGTTCCAATGTGCCTTTACACCATGTGTTTGCTCTTCAAATAGCCCTCTCTTACAGGAAGCCAATATCTATGCATCACCATCCCTGAGACTATGGCAGCTTCATCTCTTTGTCTCAACATCCCTGAAATGGGTACTTGATGTGGTAGGTAGAACTCATCCCCCCAAGGATAAGAAGTCTTTTAAGAATCTCTCCCTTGTCACACACAGCTACAGGCCTGTGGATCTTACAAGACAGGTGTGATGGAGCCACTTTAAAGGGAATAAATAGGAGAAGCAATCTTGTTTCAATTTCTCTGGTTATTGTTTGTGTTCTGTTCAATTTTATCGCTGGGCACTGATGAAAACTAGCTGTTAGTAAACAGAACACTAAGATGGACAGACCGATCACTACCACCAAAAGAAGATGCTGAGAACTGTCTCTGGCTCGGGGGTCAGAGTGGCTTTGACGCTGCAGAAGGACAAAGTACATAGATCAACAGGAAAGTCATGAGAGCAGGGGATAAAGTGGCCGGTGTGAGAATGTCACTCCTAACCAGAGACCAAGGGTTCCTTTCCTGAACAGACCAAGCCGGCACCAAACAGAAAGCAGAAAGGGAGAGAGCTCTCCGCTCAGTGCAGAAAAGGATGCAGCAGGTAAGCACAAGAGCCAGGCAGACAGGACAGCACTTGTCCGAAGAGAATGAAAATAAGACTTGCCCACTTTGACAGGCTAACTCTCATCAGTTGAGAATAAGTGCTCGGTTATCCATTCACCCGACTAAATTTACATCAGTCCATTGCTAGTAAGTTTATAGGCTTTCAACCAGTTCTTCTGCACTCAGTGATTCCATTACTTTGAAAACAGAAATATGATGGTTCTACTGGATGATAGCATCCCTCTAGAAATGTAACAGGGAACCCATGCCAGAGAGAGCTTCAGAGCTGCATGTGACAGAGATGACACCAGTGGTATTTGTAGGCTCACTGACCATTTGCCACGGTCTCTGGGATCAATAAGTTTAACACCCAGTGTTACAGCCTAATTGCATTGCCAAAACACTAGATTGCACTGCCAAAAAACTAAAATCCTATAACCCTTATTATTGGGTATGTAAACTTATTGGAAATATAGTCTTGGCAGAGATAATCAGTTAAGATGAGGCCATACTGGAATAGGGAAGGTCCCTAATCTGATACAACTAGTGCTCTTATAAAGAAGACTGCCATATGAGACCCCTTGATAGTGGACAGTTTCAGTGGAAGCAGAGAAAAGGTTGTGAAAAAACAAAGGCAAGAATTGGACCTTCAGGACAGACTCATAAGTGAAATAAATAGGTCACAGATGTGCAAATAACTTATATTTTCTCTGATATGAGAAACTGAAGTTACAAATGTGTTCTAGAATGCATGACTGATATTGTGAAATAGTAAATATTCAAAGGGTAATGGGGCTTAGGGGTCAATAATGAAGAAAGAAAAAAAATTAATGTTAAAAAAAAGGAAACAATGCTTGTGTATATGGGGTTGGTGGAGGTAGGGTGCGGAGGGGAGGGGGGAAATGAGAATTAACTTGTGTCATATACTGGTACAATTTCTCCATGTGGAGTGTAATTGTGATGTGTATATATAATGTACCAATACAATGTACCAATATAAATAAATAAAGAATTGGAGGATGCTTCTGCAAGTGAAGGAGTGCTACAATTGATTGAAACACCTGCCAGAGATAGAAGGTTTCTCCCCCATAGGCTTCAGACAGAACTGAACCCTCAGGATACTTCAATGTGAAACTTCCAGCTCTTGAACCATGAGAGAATCAATAAGAGACATTTGAAGGCGCCCTGTTTGTTGAAATTTCTCACAACACCATTGAGGACAAGACATTTAAGAACTTCAGATCATTCAGAACACAAATGCAGATCAGTGATGGTGAAGACAGTATCAGGCAAGATTATTCTCCAAATGTAATTTTAGAATATATGATTTCTACTTATAGTGGATTAAATTATATGCTGCTGCTGCTGGGTATACTCAAGAAGGAATTAAGAGCATCATATGTCAACAATGTATGTGTACCTGTGTTTTAACAGCTACTGCACAGTTTGCAATAGCTAAATCTTGGAAATAGCCCTAATGCTCACCAACAGGAGACTGGACAGAGAAGATGCAGTGGTTTTCATAGGATGGGGCATTACTCAGCCATGAAGAATGATAAATTAGAGACATTTATAGCTAAAGAGATGTACCTTAAGGCCATACTCATAAGTGAAATAAATATGGCATGCATGTGTAAATGTCATATTATTTCTGTAGTGTGAAAAACTGAAGGTGTTAATGAGGTCCAAAATGCATGATAGGTGAAACAGGAAGAAAATGTTGAAAGGGAAGAGGGAACTGGGGGCAGGAAACAAAGAAGGAAAAGAATAAATTTGATGATTAAAGGGAAACAGTAGAAACAAAGCTTATATACATAAAGGTAAATGGATCGAAAGTCAGTCAGGGGAGAGAAAATAAGAATTAAGATGCTTCATGCACAGGTACAAATTCTCGGTGAGGAATGTGATCATAACATATTCCTAAAATGTACCAATAAACTCAATTTATTTAAAAAATGTGCTATTCTTGGCTGAGGCACTCATGGCCCCTCAAGACTGATAATACTGTTTTACTTCTTTTCTACTTTCATATTATGTACAATTTAACCCAGGACCTTTATGCTGAACTACATCCCCTTTTTATTTTGAGATATGGTCTTGTTAAATTGCTAAATTGCCCAAACTGGGCTTAAACTTTTGATTCTTCTGCCTCAGCCTCCCAGAATGCTGGGATTAAAGGCGTGCATTACCATCTCCAGCTGAGATGGGCTCATTGAATAGGATGGGCTCGGTGAATAGGAATCAGCGAGAAGCAAACAAAATGTAAGGATACAGACACGGTTTGAAAGGAACTCCACCTGCAAGTAACTTCTCGCTTGCTCTTCCTGCTCTTTACCCAACACTTTCAACCTTGTTGCAAATCGGAGAATACAGGCTGGCAACTGTGTCACAGTCTGTGGGTTGTCTCCTTCCCCAGCGCAGCAGCTCACTGGAACATATCCAGGTGTTTGGACATCATGATCCTCAAAGAGAAAAGGGAAGAGGTGAGGCAAAACACTCAGGCCTCAAACAGGACCACAGGAGGTGTCAGGACCACCCCTAGCTACTCCTGAGTAGTGAGGCGGGAGCAAGAATCTCTGAACAACACGAACGACCAGCTTCCCTGAGCCGGCATTCAGAAATCCAAACAGTCCACGTTTAGATGCCATGCTTCCTATATTGTGATGCTTATGAATACAGTGCCAGAATGAGGTCTTTGTATTTAAAACATTAAAAACTATAGCATACACACAGTTTAAATGAAGAATGGAACTTATTTCTGTACTCTAAAAAAAACCCTGAAAATTAAGGGGTTGGGTTACATTCAGACTATAATGTACTCTTCACTCACTCTCTGATCTCCGGTTAGCTAGATATCTCTGGACCACAGGGTCTGACCACTCTTCCTTCAGGGACCACTGTTTCTGGAGACACTTGAGAGACAATGAATGAACTTGAGACTTTTATGATAAAACTCCCTCCTTCATAGATAGAAGATTCCAGAAGGTTCTGACTACTTACTCATGGCATCCTGAGTCCCCATCCTCTATAACCTAGTGGTCTTCAGAAGGAGTCTCTAGGCTTTGTGAGCTTTCATTGCTTGATATCAGAAATTATAGGCACACAGTAAGGAAAGCCTGTACTTTTTCTGCTAGTGATTTTGTTGGAATCCACATTCAGCTTTCAGCTATTTCTCAGTCAGTTCCGTCGGCCTCTGCACAGAGAACCCTCCACCCCAACTAGATCCACCCCCATGAAGCTGAGTGCCAGACAAGCTGACAAGAACAGGACAAAGTGTTATAATTGAATGGTTTGGACAATTGGAAACTTAAAATGCGATGAGCACTTCAGCAAAAACCCTCCTCTTCTTCCCTTCCACCTACAAATGCAGGGGTGGGTGGATGTCTGCCTCACTAGCTACCCACAAAGCCTTGCCAGTAATAATTAATGCCTGATCCAAACACAGGGCACTTCTTTTAGAAGTAAGAAGAAAAAAAGAAAAGACCTTACTGGAAACAAGAAAAATCTTTTTTTCCCCCTGTTTTATTTTTAACCTGACGTGTTGCATAGTACTGAATGTCACCAGATTGTCATTAATGTCACTTTTCCTCATGTTCCATATGTGATGTGACATAGCATCTGACTAATGAAACCCAATGAACAATATGTCAACATAAAGAAGCATGCTCGGTCACAAATATGCTCTGAGAACATTAAATTGCAAGGAAATGTATATTGAACGTGTTTTCCATAGGAATAAAATTGAGTAGCATGGTTAACATATTACATTTAGGTATACTACCTTAGAGACTGAGACAACCCAAATACATTGTTGAATGACCTATAAAATGCACATTATCAACGCATATTGGTAGTACAGACAGTCAGATGAATACAAACCAGTGCCAAGAGGAATCGCAAAAGAGAACAATACTCCCTCTGAGAAGCAAACAATTGTGGAAATGAGCCAAGCTGCATTAATAAAAAAGCATTAACAATAGAGTACCCTATTATTTTGGCTCTACATGAAGTAACACTGTCTTCTGTCACTCTTTGCCCTCACCTCTTGAGTCTACAAGATGCGCTGGGCTGAAACTTGTGGGCTCCCACTCTGCCCCCCCCTCCCAGGAGGGTCTACTGTCCTCGCTCTCATTCTGGGGCCCCCTAGGCTACTGGAGAGCGTCAGGTCCACTGCATGTGGTCATCATGAAACTGACCCCCCGTCCTCCCCACCATCCCTACTGGAATCTCCTCTGAACCCGAGTACTTGAGGCAGAGAACCAGTTTTTTTTGTTTTTAAATGATACTTGCCTCCCACTTTACAAAAATAAAACCTTACCGATGCTAACTGGATGGACTTGCCTTTTCTTCTGCACCCGAATAAGTCTTCATTTCCACAGGTCCCCTCGCGCTTGCCGTCTTCAAGGCTGACTCCTCTCAGATACCTTGGGGAACCCTCCACCACCCACCTTGGGCTCTTTCATCTCACATATGAATTATGTACCCATGGCACCCTCCCCCTGTTACTCTCTGAAGTCTCTCCATGGCAGATGCCTCCCCCCTGTTCCTGTGCTCCTTCTAATCACAGAGCTCCTGGTTCTCATATCCAATGTCCCAGACTTTGCCTCTCATTCACTGATAGCAATTCTTGCCCATAATTCTTGTCCATTCTACCTATCTTGGTTTTAATGAAATATACTTGTTTCCTCTTATACCCCATTGACCACTTCTCAACTTCCGTGTGCACCCTGTCCTCTCCTATTCCTTGTGTTTTCATATTTCACAATCCACCCTTGAACCTCTCTCCCTCTCTGAATATGCTTCCTCTCCTCTATGCTGTCAAAGGCCCCATTATATGTAATAAAGGCTGCTTTCTCAAGCCAAGGTGCACCTCATCTTCCTGGCTGCACACTGAGCTCACTGTTCCCCCTTAGCTCCAAGCCTCTGAATGTGTACATCCTCCTCTCCATTGAAGTCCAACGTGTCCACCTTCTCAAGAATCTCTTAGTCCCAGTCAGAAGTTCTCTTCTTCCTGCTTATAGAACACCACCAATTCTTTGTTCTATAGTATAGGAGGACAGAAGCATCCTGGGAAAGGAAAATTGTAAAATGGAAGCTCAAAGACTTATTATAGTTATCCAGAATGCAACTGCACGTACCAAGGTAAAGAGAGCAGAAGGCAGGGAGCAGACTCATTTAGCTGGAGTGTGGAAAGCCAGCACTTAGATGGTATGCTTTTCTAAGGCCATAGTATGACTTGTCTCTAAGGAATGTCAAAGATGAATCACTAGAGTTGCCAAGATGGAAGGCAGGAAGGCAGGCAGATGCTGTGACAGTCGCCCAGATCTATAAAGGTAGGTTCTATATGAAGAAACACAGCAGAAGGGATAAAAGGAAACAGACAGATCCAAGACAGATTGAGAAAGCGAAGCAACTACTTTTGGACTTTATTTGGTTATGTGAGGAGAAGAGTCAAGACAAACTCAATAGAAACACTACGCACTCCCCAATCCTGTCTGAAGCAATTATAAGGACTATTTTATTTACCTTCTCATTGCTGGGACAAGATACTCAGCACCTACATGCTAATGAAAGAAAAATTTATTTTAGTTCAGTTTGTAGAGGTTTAAATTCATACTTAGCTGGCTCCATGGCAAAGCAGCATTTCAGAAGAGAAACAGTTTGTGGCATGGCAGACAGGAAGTAGTGTACCATCAATTCTGGAGTGATACATAGACCCACAGTATAGACCCACAGTATAGACCCACCTCTTCCAACCAAGCTTCACCTCTGAACATCACACCCAGCTATAAACTTTTCAGTGGACTAATCCAGTATCACACCACAATGATCCAATATCACACACCCATGATCCAGTGACCTCCCAAAAGCTGTACTTCTGAGTGCATAAGGCTCTAGGGTACATCAAAAAATAAGCCATACCAAAAACAACGGCATGATTAAGATAACACACTAGAAAGGATTTTTTTTTTTTTTAGGAAAGGACCCTCCCCAGTACTTCATATGTTTCTGTACACAGCATCTCCCTGCAGACTCTTGGCGATATTAGCACTCTTCTGGCTGCAACTGTGATACCCAGATCTCCAGGATCACTAACCTGGTGGCCCTCCTGTCACAGAGCACACCTGATGGACATTCTGCCAGTGAAGGCAAAAGGCTGTCAGGGGGCTGCTTTCCTGATGACCTCTTCAACAGCCTTTTCAACATTTAGCTTTAAAGAACAGTGGAAGACCATGAAGAATAACTGAAATTCCTTGGTAGAATTAGGGCTAGTATATTTTTATAGATAAGACATCATCTTAATTATATCCAGTGAACTATGAAAGCATCCCGTGGGATTCTAACTTTACTTTTCTGGTGGAGTAACTGTGAAAGCACTACCCAGGATGGCTAAGAGAACCATGGTAACTTTTCCCGCCCCAATCAGAACTTTGTAATCATCTCATACCAGCAGATTCCTTGGGAGCACACAGTCACAAGGACATATCGGTGGTTCTTTTTTCCCCTCTCCACACTTGGTTCTGCCTTGTTCTGTCTGAGTTTGTTCCTCTCAGAATTTATTTACAGTGGTGATATGGGTACTATTTGGGGAAGAATCGATTTCTGAGTTAGTAAAACCACAATTCTTATATAACCACCATGGATAATCCCCTAGTAGTGAAGGTTAAGGGCGCTGCTGTTTAATACTAACAAATGGCCTATTAGTCATAGGATGCATTTGCAAATGTTAGAAGTAGAATATTTTTTACTTAATTAACAAATGAAAATGAGCAAATATAAGCATTTCTATCTAAAAAGCTAAACTGCTTCTAAACCCACCCAGAATATAAAAAATGTGTACCTTTGGCTAGGATATTGAAAAAAAAAAAAACCTTAATGTTACCCTGTGTTCCAACTTCTAGTTCAAATAAGATGAAATTAGAAAAAGGAATCTATTATTATGGACTAGGTGTCATGTTCCTGGTGATTCACATTGGTTACTCTGGGGATTCATAGAAATCACAGCTATTATTCTCATTTTACCATGTCAGGAGGATTTGCTCAGAGCTCGTAAGTAGAGCTGGGTTCTGAATCCACTCTGATTCCACACTTCTGGGCTTCCTACTCCAGCACGTGGTCAAGTCCCCTGATGAAAAATGATGCTTCATTAAATACAGCTTTCTGGAACCCAGTGTTTCCTCTGGATGGGATTAATGTGCATTTTTCCAAAAGGACAAAACAAAATGATACGTGCTTGCAACACCATCACTGCTTTCATAAATCTGTTCTCATTGGAGTGGGGCCCAACATCCCCTCTTGCTCACTTTTCTGGCACTAACAGGTTGAAGGACATGTTCCTTTCATAAGAAGACCTCACAGCAGTGACTCAAGCCATTTGCCATATTGTCCTATGCACAACCTACTCGGTGGATTCTACTGTGTTTAATGGAATCACTAGGTAGTTACTATGTGATTATTGAGAAATAATGGGGGTATTTTGCAGTAAGTCCATCAATAACTCATATTGCCAACACACCTACCATTTACCCCTGTAATTAAGATATTGTTGACTACTATACATTTGTTTAAACAACAGTAAAAAGGAACTATTTTATGTGTGTGTGTGTTTTTTATTTGAGACAGGGTCTCACTTTGTAGTTCAGGCTGGCCCTGAGCTCACTATGTAGCCCAGACAAACCTCGAACTCAGCAATCCTCCTGTCTCTGCCTCCCAAGTGCTGGGATTACAGGCATGAGCCACCACGCCCGGCAAAAAGGAACTATTTTAAAATGATGTTTACTTAACTGGAGTCTAGAAAATTTGTGATATCAGATACCTGAGGTTTTTGTAAATGATCTACCATCCCCAGAAGGAGATGCTAGGATTTATCTCAAATCATCATAATGGATACTTTGTTGTTCCAACTAGCATGAAAACAGATGTATTTACAGTTCCGACAGCTGCAGACCCACTATTAGAAAGCCAGATTTTTACTTTCTGTTACATTTGTACTTCCTTAGTTAAATCCCAGCTCTTACTCATGAAACAGAAGTAGTAAAGCAAGGGAAAAGAAGCCTGGATCCAAATGGTCAAGAAACTGGATAACATAATCTAAGAACAAAATTATAAACACTCAAGAAGTTAATCTTGCCATTTACAAGGATAAAGGAATGCAGTTTTCTAATGTAAAACTACTTTGTGCAATGTTAGGGGTAGTGGAGATTAAACAACCTCTTGCTCTCACCAAGAGAAAATACCACTAATGACAAGGTTGTAATAAGGATGATGCATGTATAGTTTTGGCCATGGAGGCAAAGTGAGACCTCCAGAGAGCATAACAACATAGGCTCTCCAAAGGCCTGAAGGAGGTTTCACTTTTTATGAAGTGATACATACTTATCACAAGACTTTTAACAAGTTGTGTCCTTTTGTTTTATAGTAATTCGATTTCTAGCTTGGCACATGTTTATGCACAGTGAGAACTATTCATCAGTGTCTTTAGAACAGGTGAGGCCATGTGCAAAAGAGAAGTGTGCAGCCTCCTGTTCCCTCATCCCCATGCCCAAGTACCAGAAAGCAGACTGGGGCTAAGGCTTGGTGGCCCATGTGGACAGGGCCACTCTCAGGACAGTGGAGCAACAAGACAGTTCCTGTTCTGGTCATTCATTGGATAAAGCCACCAGATTAACAAGGAATTAACAAGTGATACATTTCTGTCATGCTTAATCCATTATCTTTTTGTGTACTGTGTGTACAAAGTATATCCTAACCCGAAGAGAATTCTGAATGACAAACTCTAATGAAATGAAAGAAAAAAAGATAGTGGTTAGATTCTCACTCTCTCCCTCATGTTTAACATTTGAAGAAATCCCAAGCAACAAAATACCAGAAGTATTTTCCAATATTCAAGAGTATGTTTACATGACTATATTTTACCATGCTAGGTGTTGAAGTTTGGAAAGCTGCAAATATTTATCTCACAACTCCCAATTAGTTAAGAATATTGATTTACCCTCATTTTGTGCTGATAAATTTATTTAGCTTTAAGTAAATTTAATTGGCTAATCACTAAATAAGACTGTCTCAGATTATCTAGGAACTTTGATAATTTCCAAGAGTCTGAAAAAGTCTCTTGTATGTTAAAATATTGGTGAGCTGTATTGACTTCATCAATAATGATAACACTGATATAGATAACTGTTGACAATACTTTCTGAATCTAATTCCCGGCATCAATGTCTTTACCAGTTTTGAAAAGTTGGAGACGAGGAGTTTTAAGGATGTTAAAGTTTGGATCAGAAACACCACCCCAAAGACTCACAGGTTTAGAAGTGGTGCTTTAGGTAAGTGATTGGATCATAAAGGCACTAATCTGTCTCATCAATGGATTGACCCACTGATGATTGCATAGCTGAATGGGCTGCTAGAAGGTGAGACTCAGTTGGGGGAAGTAGGTCAGTAGAAGCATAACCTGGGCTCTGGCCTCTCCCTCTCCCTCCTTTCCTCTCCACTCATTCCCTCCTTCCTTTCTCCCTCCATATCTCTCTCTCTCTCTCTCTCTCTCTCTCTCTCTCTCTCTCTCTTTCATGAAGTACATGCTTTGCTCTAACACATGCTCCCTGCCATGGCATTCTGCCTCTACATGCCCCCACAGCAATGAAATGAAGTGATTAGGGACTGAAACTCTCAACCAAACTAAACCTTTCCTCCCTGAACTTGTTTTCCTGAGGTATTTTGAGCCAGCAGTTGTAAACTGACTCACTCAGGCAGCAAGGCCATCTGTAAGCTCATACTTCATGAGTGGCACTGCTTTGCGTGGGATATTGTGACCTTGGATGCCATCTTTGTTTCAAAGACATTCTGCGCTCAAGCAGGGCAACGCTGCCAATCAACTTACAGATGTCACATGAAGTGGTATAGTCTCGGAACAGTAGCATCTTGAAACAATGTGGACTTAATGGTACATCCCCAGAAAGAGTTCTGAAGAAGAGAGGTAAATTGTTTCTAAGTTTGCCAGACTTCCCTTAAGCCGATTTCTTGATGTCTTTTCTACAAAACTTTCCAGCGATGATGCGGGGTCCACATAAATGGAGAATAAAATGAGACAACCAAATTTATTTTTACTTATGGACCTCAGCCAGAGTCTAAATGACTCCAGCAATGGCACTTATCTCCCCTGGGAGCCTATTCTCTAGTCTAATAGATCTCAGTGTTAGGAAATTTCTCTTATAATTCAGCATAAATTGTCCCTTGCTGAATTTCATCCCATTATTCCTAGTTAGATGTCCTGGCACTTCCTTAAATAATGAATTCTCCCCCTCCCACAGGCCTATCCATGGCCAGACAAGAGAAGTAGATGAAGAGGAAAAGAGAAAATGGGAGAGTTGATTAGGAGGAATGGTTGGGATCTGCCAACACTACCATGGCTTATGTCTGTGCTTATGTCTAATCAGTGGACAAAATCTGTTACATATGGGCACAGACAGCAAATTTATTACAAGGACTGAATAATCAAAGAAAAATATTAATTTTCATCTAACCTCAACAAGTACTTCTTGGTTATGTCTCTGTAAGTGAAGTTGGGCAGAATCATAAAGTTGGACATTAAAATATAATAAAGTTAAAGATCAAAACTACCTGTCAGCAAGTATTCATATTAGATATTTGGTGTGATTTATAGTTATTGATCTCTTCTCCTCCCCCTTTGTTCTTTGTGGTACCCAATCTGAATATTAAGATTACTCAGTACTCACTGGACTTTAGATAAGAAACATCTGGATATCACATCATAACTTTCCTGAATACTACCAACAGGGCATCTGTGATATTGTGTACCCAAAGCTCCACAATTGGGAATCTCCTTCCTGTGTCTACCCCAATGTGGTTTACATAAAAGAGACACAGGGCTGGGGATTTAGCCCAGTGCTTCCGGCACATGACTAGAAAGCTCAAGGTCTCTGGTTCAATCGCCAGTAACCACACACAACACTACTGAGTGTGGTGACTCATGGCCACCAGCAATCAGAATGCCAGGTCCTCCCAGCACTCGGGAGGCAGAGGCAGGAGGGTTGCTGAGTTTGAGGCTTGCCTGGGCTACATGGTGAGCTCAGGACCAGCCTGAACTACAAAGTGAGACCCTGTCTCATAAATACAAACAAACAAACAAACAAATAAATAAGAAGGAAAGATGCACAATGATATGACCAAACGCCAGTTACCACTGGTCAGTGAAAGTGCATTGGATGAACACCAAGCAGCTCTTCCAAATTTTGGGTCAGTCTCTTCCTTGTCTAGATCAAATATGCAGACTAAGAGCAGCTGCTTCCCTGTATTCCATCAGGTAGACCAAAGGAGTAAAGACGGCCCGTCCAATAGATAAGGATGAAGGCTGATAGGATGCCTTGCCTTTATTTGTTTCTGAACTGTGGAATTACCCTATATTTGGTTTCAAGATCTGTAGAATTAATACCATTTGCTCTATACCAGGACTCTTCAACACAGAAAGCACTAACTCATATTATAGATAAGCACACGGAATACCTAGGAAGTAGAAAAAGTTTGAGAATTTTAGACTCGACACTCAATCCTCTATCACTGTCAGGACTGTACTGCCCATGTTCTGAACAAGGCTAGGGAGAGGTTAGGTGAAGAGAAAACATCTGTTGTGGACTCTTCAGGCAATGCTGAAAACTCTCCTCTAGCGTGAACATAGCCCCAGTGACCCCAAACAGCTCGTGAAGGTAGTGTGATCTCCACGTTTCTATCTGTGTCAAATGAGTAGTAATGTCTGTCTTTGCCAGTGGCTTCTCAAGGATGAGATTCATGTCATCTGAGATAGAGGTAAGATCGGCACACCACCACCTCACGGCAGTTTAAAAGGCTACTTCCACAAAAACTGGCTTCGTGCTTGGCCTTTTTGCCTAGATTGGAATTTTACAAGAAAAACTCAAATGGACTTTACACAGTTATATCAATAACAATAAAAGTACAAGCCAAGATCTAGATATATCTGATACTAGAGAAAAAGGGAAAAAGTACACTCTTACTAGATTGTGTCTCCTACTGGCTTTACTCTTCTCCACCCTACGAAATGTATCTCCAAGTCCAATTGGCAAGATTCTTTTCAACGTTGCCTTCACAATATTCACATTGCTTTAGGGGAATAGATTCCTCTGTAGTCTCACTTTATAGGCAGATGAGACACTTCAGGAAGACGTTTTTATCCAAAACTGTCTCGAAAGGAAACTAGCTTCTCACTGGCGAGTAAATTTTCTGGCTGTAAGCCAGTTTCCCATGCTGTGTGTCATGCCACACATCTCCGTTCCCATTTCCTGCCTTGAAAATAAGCTCTATAGTATTCCTTCAGGGACCCAAATGTATTAAACGGCAAAAAAATAAGTATGCAAATTGTCTTCCAACTACCTGCATGAAGCCTGCAAATGTTATTCTTAGGAAAGTGCTGATTATGGAAAATTATGAATTAACATGTCAAGCACTGAGGTTTGAAATTTTATAACTGTGTTTACTGTATAGGAGCCCCCAAATGCATCGAGCAATAAAAGGGAAGAAGAGCAAAGTGAGTGATTCAGTGGTTGCTAAGATCCCCACTGTCCAAGTTTTGCCTCACTGAAGGCCAGTGCTAACAATCTTTGTTGTCATGCACACATGCACACATACGTATTCGCATGCACACAAGTGCACTTATATAGGTACATGTGCATACAATAAAGCAGAGAATAAACATGAAATGTATAGTACTAACCGAAGTGATTATTGGTCCTTCTGGCCTAGGCTTCTTAACTGATTTTTTTCAGAAGCTTGCTGTTCAAATTAGTTCTGTTTTTAGTTTCTCCACAAGGGTTAACAGAGCTCCTCTGTGAACCAGGCCTGAGCAGGCACTGGGGGAGATGCAGTCAGAAATACAGGAGCAGCCTCTCCTCTGCCTCTCCCTGTGCCAGCGCACAGCTCCCCTGAGTGCCCTGGTCAGCAGACTGCAGGACACTCAGGCTCCGCGAGATGCACCTTCTCAGGCCCCTCCCAGACCTCCTGCCCTGAAGCAGCTTTATTATAACAGACTGTCCAAGTGACTCTTAGACAAACTAAACTGTTAATACCAGAACTATAGTTCTAATGTATTAATAGCATTACTGGAGCCATTTTTGCAAGTGGAGAGAATGTCAAGGAAGTTCAGTGACTGCTGGAAACTTGTTTTAGCCTTTGTACATCCTAAAGGCTTGGTTGTTTCCACAGAGTTAAGCTATGGTTCAAGAGTTTTCTGAAATTAGATCAGCAAGAGATTTCAGACCTTATGAAGAGAAAACACTTTTTTAATACTGCAGTGATATTGGCTACACATTTCTACTAAAGATTTGTACTGCTCACATTAAATTACATTTCCACAAGGAAGAACCCAGTAAAACAAAAGTTTTTGTCAATCTCTGATCACATTACAGTTATTCTTTAAAAGGGAAAAAACCTGATTAGATATTGAGCACATAGTCAATCACAGAACAAATTGTTTTATTCGAGGAGAGCTGCTGGTCAATATGGAAGGAAATGATGCCCCTCATTTTCTTCAACGTTGATAGATCAATATCAAGTTGATGGTGCCTAGTTCCCAGGTACCACAATGTCTCCAGGTAGGAACGACTAGATTCAACTCTCAGCCAGAGAGAGGCCGAGGTCCTTTATTAAATATCGCCTTGCGGGAAAAAGGGAACAGTAGTGATGACTTGTTTTAATGACTGCTTTGAAAGTAAACTTTAAGAGCTCATTCGTCCCTACCTGCGTCATGGTTCCCTGACTTCTAGGAGATGCGTAGAAAGCAAAGTGAGAACGAATGACATGGTCTTCACCTTGGAGTGAACACCTGGTCTGAGGCTCCAGCTCCTTCCTGTACCGTCAAACTTGGGTTTTCACCTAAAGAAATCCGGAGGCTGTATATCCTTTCTCCCCTGACCCCTCCCACCCTTCAGAGCATCTGGTCCAACAGTGATGGCTTTCATTAGTCCTTGATATGTGGCCAGAAATGTACACTTGCCTCTCAAGTCCAAATCCTCACCTAGGTATGACTCCCATTCCAAGATAGAGCCTGAGGAAACTTGGGAAGATTAGCTAGTTTACCAGAAGAAGGCAGATGCAGAGACAGTGAGGGCTAGAGATCTGGGGACCAGGTCCTGCCCCTGCCACACACACTGCCCTCTACTCTTCCAAGTTCTGGTCAGCATTTAATAGCTGCTTGGAGTCCAGTGGCAGTACTGGACACCTATGCTGTTCCACATTCCATTCATTACTCGATGAAACCACTTTTTAAATACCAATAAGTAGAATGTACTAAATGGTACCATGGGGGGGGGGCATGACGAAATGCAGGGTGCTCTCTTCACTCATGGGCATTTTAGAAAGACCGGAGATGCTGCACAAGGTCAGCCTGGCACTGAGTCTATGGAAACAGCCCTGCTCTCAGCGGCTTGACCTGTCTGTCAGTCACTGTGACCCAGGGCACGTGCAGAAGCCCTGCCCCTCCTCCCAGTCAAAGAATGCTACCTTCAATTCTTCTGGCCCAAGATCAAGAGGATTTTTGACAGGAGAACCTACATCTGATGGCAGAGTGGGTGCAAAAAAGATGGCCGCCATTAGTCTCATGGCACCGTGAGCCCTGGGCAGCCCTGCACTCTGCGGCGTGGGCTTCTTTCCTATTTCTCTTGCTACTCTAACTGGCCTACACTTACTCTGCAGAGCACTTCTTTGCACTGCTTTTCTTACTTTTAACATCTTTAATAAACATCAAACCTCACTACGTTTTTGGCTTCTCTCGTCCAATTCTTTGAACAGGACAACAAGAACCTAGAAAGGATCCTTGAGACTGCAGCTCTCCAGCACCCTACTAACAGTTCTAGTGGGGAGGGACATGTGGCTCTGCCATAGCGCAAATAATATGGTAGCCAGTTATTGTGACTACGATGCATTGCCTAAGTCTCCATCAGAGCAGACAGGGGCAGCAGCTTCCACAGGCTTTGAAGAAGTGAGCTGCCTGGTTGTGAATGCTACATGACCAGAAGCCTAAGCGCGACCTCCGGCTGACAGCCAGCACAAAGCCGGAGACCACCAAGGACTGGCAATTGTGCCGAACTCTCCCACTGACCTGCAAAGCTCTGCAGGTGCAGCCTTACAAATGACCTGATCGTGGCCTCGGGAGACTCCGCCTAGAGAACACAACCACTGGTGCACAGGACACGGATGGTAAACTGGGTCTACGTCCACTGTTAGGATCAGGTAACTTCTAATACAGCAATGTATATGAAAAGCTCAGAGAATCAAGTTGTGGAGGGCAGGAAACCTGTGCATGCTATTCTTTGATTGCTTTATCCTCAGCTCCATCAGCAGGCCCTAGTACACAGTCGGAACTCAGAGAAGAGCACCTGGGGCTGCCTCTTGGAGACCTGCAAATCAGGGTTTAATTTCTCAGTGTCTTCATGGGATTTCTGAAGTCCCCCTTCTTGTCTTTTTCTCTACTGCTGCTCAGAGGCCTCAGTTCTATCCCAGATTCTGGGTCCAAGGCACAGTCGCTGTATGGATCTCTTCTTAAAGTTCAGTAGCATGAGCTATCCAGGCACTGACAACAGGGTGTGCCATTGCCCCGTGGTCAGCCACATAGGAATGATACTGGCTTCTCCGCTCTGCAGGGCACCAACCCCCAGCCCTAAGCATGGCGTCCACTGGGGCCCATCCAGGAATTCTTTCTGAATAAACCCGGTACCTTCTCAGGAGAGTGATGGGGACAGATGTTAATACAGTGACATTTTCTACATCATTTCACCCAGGCTGATAAATTCTTGTTTACCCCTCTCTGCTGAGTTTCAGGTGCATTTATCCATCTGTCTTCAGGTTACCTGCCCTTGGAAGTCTCACAGGCCCCACAAATTCCGCATGTTCAAACGTCATTTCTTCTGGAGCCATCTTCTTGAGGGCTCCATAACTCACCACGTGGCACTTCTGTGCAGTCGTTCAAGTTGTAAACCTCAGAGTCTCTTCCATTTGGCCCCTCAGGCTCAGTCAGGGCTTCACACACTCACCTGTTTCTTCTCCCTTGGAAATGCCTCCTGGCTTCACCTTCTTGCCCGGCCTTATCAGCATCAGAAAGATCCCTGTCGTCTCAGTTCCCCTCAGAAAAGATCACATGGCTGCTCTGTCCCTGACCACAGTGGCTTCTCATCACTCTCACTGTATGGGTTCAGGAAGCTCATCAAGCTGCCTCAGTTTCCCCTGCCACCATCTCACCAGGCTTCCTTTGGACTCTGCTCCAACCTTCTCCCTCTTCTCAATTCCTTAAAGGATCCTCGATCTTTTCCCTTACCCCTAGACTTTCACACGTGTTAATATATCTGCCTAGAAGGCTCCTTTCTCCTCTTTGACACCTTCTATCATCTTCTTGCCCCTCAGGTGTCTTCTATGTTCCTTCCTTAAGGGTAGTTTAAGATCCTTTCTTATTCTGTTTCATTTCATATCAAACATTCATTATACTGTATTACTATTAAGCATCTTACTTAAATATACAATCCAGAAGGACAGAAGCTGTACCATCTTGTTTGTTGTCAAATCCCAGGGTCTAGTACAGTATGGATCACCAGATGGTGCTCAAAAATTACACGTTGGTAATAGCAAATGACCGTAAGACACAGACACTGGCCTCCAGAGCCATCTCTCTTATTGCAAAGTTAACATGAATGTGTGGAAGTTAATTGTATTATGGAGAAGCCACAGGGCAAGAAAGCAGATGGCCCAGGTTTGTCTTGGTGGGCTTCGGTGTAACTTCCCAGGGATTTCCATGAATTCAGACAGAAACTCGTGGTGTACTATGAACAGGGATGTCTCATAGACAATATGTGACCTGAGTTAAGCTTTGGTCAGTTCAGAGAACTTTGTCAGAGAAAGATCAGGAGCAATTTATCCAAACACTGGAAGTACAGAGAGGGGCCTGGAGTGGTAAGGATGCATTCAAGAACTGGTCAAATATAAAAGTATATTCATCCATTTTTTAATCACTATCACAAACTATCTGGAGAGAGGCACTTTATAGAGAAATGTACATAGCTTGCAGTTTTGAAAGTTGAGGGGCATGCGACAACATCAGCTTGGCTCTATGAAGGCTTTGAGAGAACCGTATCATGATAGCAGGAGAACGTGTAGACGAGAGAGGCACCACATGGTGAGATGGGAAGCCAGCCAGGATGGAGAGTGGCCAATCTTGTTCTAGTATAACAACCCTTTACCGAGAACTAATTAAAGCCCCATGAGACCTACATCAACCTCTTCTGAAGATAGAACTCTAAGTGACCTTAAGGATATCCCACTAAATCCCACCTCTGAAAGATCTTATTGCCTACCAACTTTGCTAAAGCCAAAGATCCCAACACAGGAAGCCTTGAAGGACCCACTCAAATCACATCCAAACCAAGGCAGAAGCACTCTTGAAAGAGTTTATGTGCAGATAACTGAATTAGGAGATGACGTACGGAGGTGTGGGAAGCAATAGAAACAAACGAGCACTGTGAAACCTGGAAGAACTTGGAACTGGTGGGAGCCAGTGCTATCACAAAGTTTAGAGGGGTGGTGGGGTTCCCCAAAACCTGGTAGAAGCATGTGAGACAGGAGAAGAAGAGCTGAACAAACATATCTGGATATAGCAGGATGCAGTCAAGGGTTGCATTTCAGGAAGGAGGAAGCTGAAGCCAGAACACTAGTGCACTCACCTCGGCTCTCATTGTCCATATTCACCACATCTTCCCTAGAGCTAGGACAAGAAAGCCTGAGTCTTTGGGGCAGTGGAGGAAGCCAGGAGCAAAACAGAAAAAGGAGTGGGTAGGAGATGCAGATAGAAACTAATCAGTGGTCTAAGTAAATCCATTCAACTTTGCAGCAGAAATTCCATACAGAGTAAGAAGTATGACTAGGAGGGCTTTCACTAACAGAAGAGGGGATACAGAGTACACGTACTAGATACTCAGGCACTGTTTGAAGGGTGAATGAACGAATAGAAACTGTATTGAGAGAGCACTGACTACACATTGTAGCCTATCTCACAAACATGTCAGTCCAGGTTAGTGAGTTTGGGCTTTGTCCCATCAAAACGGAAAGAAAAAAAGCAAAAGAGGGACAAAAGAAAAATAGTATTCCATACATGTTTCAGCTCAATCTTGACCTATTGGAAGAACTGAAGGACAACTCTCTGAATGCAGACAAATCAAGAAGCTCATGATAGCTGTGATAGTTATATTTTGCATTTCCTGTAGAGCACACCTTGATGGTATATGCTGTAGACAAATTATCTCTTTAATCTGCCCAATGCCATTCTGTGAGATGGGTACCAATATTGCCCTTTTTTTGAGAAAAAAATGAACAAATGAGGGCTCTGAAAATGAACAAATGAGGGTGAGGAATTTAGCACTGGGCTATCGCTGGTAACTGATAGAGTCCACGTGTAACTTGCCATCAGAGCCCTCAGGCTTAATGCGGGGGCAAACCCACCTGTCAGGTGAAAGTGATGCAAAGGCTTCAGGTGATACTACAGAGCCAGAGCCCACCTGCTCTGCTCTCAGGGAATTCTACTTCCACTTCCATTTCCATTTCCACTCTTCTCCTTCCAGGTAGCCATGACTCTTTGTCCTCTGGCACCACCATCTTCGTATGAAACATCACAATTTATGTTTCTTTTTTGAATATCACATCTTCCTCCTTAATATTCTCTCTTAATTTTTCTTCTCTTGGAAAATTGTTATGTACCCAACACTCATGTTCTGTGGAAGCTGAGAATCAGTTAAGAAAAATAGCTATCAAGAAAAAAAAATGTAGGGTAGCTGAAGATGTATCTCCATAATCAAGTGCTTGCTCAGCAATGCAAATGGCCTTGGGTTCAATCCCCAGTAACCATCACCTGAAAAATATATAGCAATTATATTGAATACTCTCCATACTAATGATTCATAGGCAGAAGTCACATGTAAAGGGAAGAAGTTTTTTTTTTGTATTGGACTCTTGACTTCAGAAATATTTATATTTTAAATTTAATTTAATTTATGGGTGCATTATACATACACATCACAATTACACTCCACATTGAGAATTTGTACCAATATATGACATAACCTAATTCTCATTTTTCCCCTTCCTCTATCCACCTTACTAAATTAAAATAAAAGTGAATTAAAGGCCTACATATTAAAACAGAAACTCTAAACCTGCTGTAAAGCAGGTTAGGTAGTACCCTTGGAGACATCGGCTTAGGCAAAGACTATATAAACAAAATCTCTATAGCATGAGAACTAGCAGAAGAAATCAACAAATAGGATCTCATCAGAAATATTTATATTTATAGGAATAAATCATGTACTATGTTGGGGACCAATGAAAGAACCCAAATCCCCTCTCTCTCCCTCTACCAGATATCATCAGTTTCACCCAGACTGTTCAATGGGCTACTTCTTGTACCTGAGTATTGACAGCAGAATACACAAGTCTGGACTACTCATCAAGTATCATTAACCTGATGTACAAAATCATGCCGGGAGTTCACTGGAGTGGAGAAACATGTGCTCTGTGTTTGGAGATCCCAGATGATCCCCTAAAAGAGGTCCTAGTAAATCCAAATACTAAAGAGCATCTAGCTGTGGAAACTTCTATAGTGTCACATCAAGAAAGATTCCAGTACCACCACCCTTCGTTAAATAAATCAGTAAACAGAACAAGGGGTATCACAATTAAAATAAAATTCTTTATTTTGCTACTGTTATTATTTATATTTGTTCTTAACTTTAGTCACTTTGGAAGTTTCCTAGTTGGAGGCATTGCCACAAAAACAGAACGACACCTATTTCTTAAGAATGAGTTTTATCTTCAGTTTTCAGAAAATCCAAGTCCATCATACCACTGAAATTATAAAAAAAAAAAAAGCTGAGCATACGCAGCAAGCCATTTTCTTTTGCTCCTAATGCCTGTGTGCATAATTCCAAATCAAACATATTCACATTATTAACTTTTTAAAGTTTATTAGTCTCAGTGCTAATGAACTCATTCATCCTTGGCAAATGCACATGGCTCCCTAATGGAACGTCAATAGATAGATCAGCAGTGAAGTGAGCACATCCAATGGCGGATGCCAAATTTCACTTGGCGGTAATGACTGGAAGAGGAGATCACTTCCAAAGAGACACTTGGACACAGCTTCCTGTAATGGGGAAAGCACCGGAGGGGTGTCTATAGACCAGGATTCTACGCCTGGCTCTGCCACTTGCAGCCAAGTGACCTTGAACAAGTCAATGAACACTTCTGTGTCTCAGTCCTTCTGCAAAAGGAGGAGAAAGATTAGGCTCTTCCCTAAGGTACTTTGTACATCTGTAATCTAAGCCCTTTCTTTCCTCTGCCTCCAAACACACCCTTCCCTAAGTGTCAAGGGAGCTATCAGGTGTTTGTATAGATTTTGATTCATGGTGTCTTGCTATATTTAAGCATCTGCCTAGCCAAACAAGGGGTTCACTCTTTACAGATAAAATTAAACCTTGGCTCCTTAGAAGATATTATGCCACAGGTTATGGGTTTTAATTTCTGACCTGTTCCAACATTGCCAAGTTCAGAGTTGTAATGAGTTTTCTAACCTGCAGTGGTTTGTGTCAGCCTGCGTGACAGTGTGTTGAGCATGCTACAGCAGACAGAAAATGGAACGGCCTTAAAAAAATTAACAAAATCTACCCAGGCCTTCCTTCCTTTCAATTATCAGTTTTGAAAAGTGGCCTGAGCATGGGTACACTTCTGTTTGGTAACTTCTCTACTGCTAGCATTAATTCTCCCGGGTAAACTTCTTGTCTTCGTTCATTGAGCAGGGATTTTTTTTTCCCTTCTTTGCCACCAATGTTTAAAACTGTAAAATAACGAGAAAATCAGGCTGTTTTCTCTCTGATGCTTCATGCAACAGCACTGCTTCATTATTGAGCAAAAGCAAAAATAATAATCGTAAAAAGCTTTTGCTTCTGGACCGCATAAATTATCTCCAATTTTCCTCATTATTTTCTTCTGTGGGGCATAAAGAGATTGCCTGTGGTAAAATACGTATCAGTGCAAAACAAATAGAAAACAGTTTAAGCCACTGAAGTATTTACCTTTTTTATTTTTTAAAAAAGACATTTTAATCCTATTAACGGTAAATTATATTACCTATTGTGGAGGCAGACATGAAAGAAATATTTGAAGCATGCAGTTAATTATGATACCAAGTGACACATAATATTTATGCTCCTCTTGTGTAGTCTGAACAATTTTTCTTTCACTAGCTGTGAGTCACACACTGATTGAAGTCTTGAAACCGATGCTGAGACAGACCACAGGCACATCTGCTGGGGACGCTTCATTCTATAGATAATTAATGTTACAAGAAATAGCCATTGTTTATTCTTTTATAGGCCTAATTTCACATAGAAGAGAAAAAAATCCTCTAGCCCAGTCTTTTCATTTTCATTCTCCATTTCAGCACATTTATTAAATGTCCACGTGGGCTCAGCAAAGCGGGGAGTTTGCAAAGGAAATTTCAATACAGAACAGCTGTGTCTCCACAAGTATGTAGTCTTTCTCACAAGTGCTACGGTGTTTGAGAAGCTGTTTCCCACTTTGAGAGAAGTGACTCAATCTATCTAAGTTCAGTTGTCTTAGACATTGGTATGTATTCCTATCCAACTGGAATACAGTATATATTATTAGCTAAAATTTGCAATTCACTCCTACCTGATGACAACATGATCAGCTAGACAACCTGTGGTGAAGAAGTACGGGGTGGAGCTCCTCTATGCCTGATTTCCCATCCGATGTGGCCAGTTGAGGCTGAAGTGCCAGGAGGTCACTCTTGAGAGACAAGAGCATGATGGCCTACCCATAGGGCCATGCTGCCACTGGGCAGAGTCAGAGGCAGCAAAACTCAGCTCTCGCTTTCACTTATGAAAGGCTTTGGCTGACATTATCACAGGCATCTCTACCAAGACACTTAACAGAAGCAGTGGCTGTTTAACTGACTACTCTGAGTCCCAGAGCCACCCTGTCCCATTCTTTCCCATCAGCTGGCTTCAGGCCCCTTTTTTACCTGGTGACTATGCAGGCATTTCACCAGATGCCTGGATTTTATTATGACCTACAGCCCCCAAAATGGACTGAAAGGGAGTCCTACTGCCTATGGAAATATATTGTTGCCCATAAGATACTCCAGTCTTTTCATTTTAAAATGGAAAGTAGATCTAATCCTAGCCTGGCATGGTAGCAGATGCCCATAATCCCAGCAAGCTGTTGTTTGGTCTTACCATCATCTATTTCTCATTTATATTTTAATAATTTGTTGCTGTAAAAACATTACACAAATATTAACAGTTGAATGAATCATTTAATTTTGATTTTAAAATCCATTCTGAGTTCAACAGTATTCTTCTTGGCCTAATTTAGTTGCAACACATTCATAACTCTTAACCCAATCTTCAAACTATACTATGGTTTACTAAGATGTAATTTACACTTACATACATAAGTCCCACTTAAGTGTACAGTTTGGCAAGTTTTGACAAAAACATACAGCTAGGTAACCCAAAGTCCTGTGAAGATGTAAAACATGTCCATGATACCAGAACATCCTTTATGTTTCCTCTTGGTCATTTCCTCTTCTCCCACATATACGATCACTGTTCTAATTTTCAACAGATCGCTTGGCCTACATGAATCGTGTAGGGTTGTGATACTTTAACATTCCTGCTAAAGAAATTACCATAGACTTGAACAACTTGACTTCTCCTCTTTCACATAGTTCTATTGGGTTCTGAACAGTTTCATTCATGTTCAGGTTTCCATCATTACAGCCAAGGTACTGAACATACTGTTAGCACAGGATTCTTTGCTTTGCCATTTAATAAACAACCTCCCTACCTTCCTACTCTCCCCCTCCAGCAATTAACCTCTGTGAATCACTGACCTGTCACCTGTTCCTGAATTCTGAAATTAAAATTTTTTTTTTTTGCTTTTTGAGACAGGGTCTCGCATTGTAGTTCAGGCTGGCCCTGAGCTCACTATGGTGCCCAGGCAAGCCACCGCGAACTCAGCAATCCTCCTGTCTCTGCCTCCCGAGTGCTGGGATTACAGACGTGAGCCACCACGTCCGGCATTGTGGTATGCGGTGTTGATTGTTGGTGGGCGTGTCTCCACGCCCAGCATTATATGTGGTTACTGGGGATCGAACTCAGGTCCTTGCGCTTGCGAGGCAGGCGCCGGAAACACTGAGCTAACCCTCCGGCCCTAAAAATATTTTATACTTGGAAAGACCTATGGAACCTTTGGACTGGTTTTTTCATTTTCCATAACTACCTGGAAATCCATCCAACCGCTTGTGTGTATCATTGGTTTGTTCTTTTTATTCAGGAGTTTCCCGTGGTGGCTGTGCACTGGTTTCTTTAACCATATGTTTCTATTGAAGGATTTCTGACTTGAGCCAGGGTCATGAGAGAATTGTTAACATTTGCATGCAAGTTTTTGTGTGAACGTTTTCATTTGTCAGGGATAACTGCTGAAAAATCTAGTTTCTACAATATACGGTATCTGTGTATTTAGTCTTATTTTTAAAAACTGCAAAGTAGCTGCACCATTTTGCCTTCTCATCTTTACTGCATGAGTGATTCCCATTCTCAGCACTATTTGGTATTGTCACTATTTTATGTTAGCCTTTCTGATAGGTATGTTGTAATAGTTCACTGTGGTTTTAATTTGCATGTATTTCATGGATCATGTTAAATGTCTTTTTACATGTTTATTTTCTTTTTGTATATGCTCTTTTGTGAGATGTATTTACGTGTCTTTTTCTACATTCTATCTAGATTGTTCACTATTTTGCTGTTGGGTTGTGAAAAGACTTTATATATTCTAGATACTAGTCTTTTGTTGAGTATGTAATTTTCAAATATTTTCTAACAACCTATAGTTATTTTGCTTCCTCTTCACACAGCTTTTAAAGAACAAATATTTTTAACTTTGATGATATTCACTTAATCAACTTTTTTCTTTTATAAATGTGAGTTTTATCTAAGAGCTTTGACTATTTCCATATTCCAGTAATTATCCCAATGTTTTTCCAAAATGTTCTATAATGCTATATGCTTCATTTTAGTTTAAAATTCACTTAACAGCTTTGAGCTAATTTCTTCATTAACTGTGGAACTTAGGTCAATATCTGTCTGTCCATCTGTCTGTCTGTCTGTCTGTTTGTCTCTCTCTCTCTCTTTAAGCATCATTTATTAAAGAGTTTTTTCTTCCTCTACAGAATTTCTTTTTTATTTCTGTCATAAATAAGTATTTGTGTGGAGTCCTGTTCTCTTCCACATAACTATATGTCAGTCTTTCTCTGGAATACTGCAACTAGAAAGCAAGATCTGGTATCACTAGGAGCTACTTCTCCAACTTCATTCATCTTTATCAATATTATTTTCAATATTCTATGGCATGGGTCTCAATAGAAACTTTCAGAATGTTATGTCTACAAAACATTTGCTGAGACTTTGAAATGAATTGCAAAAAATCTGTAGTTCAATGTGGGAAGAAGTGACATCTTTACTCTGTGAGTCTTTCCCTCTCTCACTATTCTTTGCTATTCTATTCATTTCGACCTTCTCTGATTTCTTTCTTCAGAATTTTTTAAAATGCTGAAAAAAAACCCTGTGCATAATTTATTAACTGAATCTTTTAACCTTTAATTTTCTTTGGGGTAATTGTAAATGTTAATTTGCTTTCAATTTTTTTTTGTTCTTTGTATTCACTGTTAGTCTATAAAAACACATAAGAAACTTATGTTCTACAAACTTGGTGCACTCACTTATGACTTATAGAAGTTTTTGTGCGGAAATGAATATTTTATTTTTTCCAATCTGTATCTCTTTTATCCATTATTTTCCCATTTGTGTATGGTTTAGAGAGTACTATGTGGAATAAGAGTGATGAAAGCAAAGATCTTTCTGATCTTAGGTGGGGGGGTATATTTAGTCACCAGTGACTATAATATTACTTGAAGTTTTTTAAAATATATTCATTATCAAGTTGAGGTAATAGCCTCCTATTCCTAACTTACTGTATTATTTAGCTGCAAGTTTTATTAGATTTTTAACATATTGATGCTTTTTCTACAACAGTTGGAATGATCATATACTATTTCTTCTTTTTAGTATACTGAAATACTTTGGTTAATTTTCAAATGCTAATGCAACTTTGAATAACACTCTAACAATCACTGGCTTTTTATTAGTGAAGGAAATTCATACACATTAAGGTAATTTTTCTGGGTTTAGTATAAATCTGCTATTTTATTGTTTACTGTTTTATTTCTCTGGTTCTTGCACCATGCTGTCACTTTCTTGACTAATTCTAAGTTACTTTACACTTTACACTTTAGTAGAAATCAGTCCTTATTTATACACAGCATTTTAATATTTATCTTTATCACTTTTATAATGACTCTTTTAGGTATTAAAACATGTACATCCCAAAGGTTAAAGCTAGATCTATCTCTTTCACCATGCACTAAAATAAAATCAAAGTGGATTAGAGGCCTAAATATTAAAACAGAAACATTAAACATGCTAAAGGATAGGTTAGCTAGAACTCCAGGTGACATTGACATAGGAAAGATTTTATGAACAATAAATACTTCAGCAACGTGGGAACTAGCAGAAAGAATCAACAGCTGGGATTCCATCTTATTAAAAAGCTTCTTCACAGCAAGAAAAACCAGTAACAGTGAAAGACAACTTACAGTTTTAGGAAAAAACTTTACCAGCTGTTTCTCAGACAAAGGTCTACTATTTAGAGTATATGAAGAACGGAAAAAAATCAACCCTCCAAATTTAAAGACCCAATTCATAAATGGGTATCTGAAATGAATAGATGATTTCCATATGAAGAAGTAAAGACAGCAAAGAAGCTTATGAAGAAATGTTCACCATGGCCAGTCATTTGAGAGATGCAGATGAAAACAACACTGAGATTCCATCTCACTCCACAAAGAATGGCTGCTATCACCAAATCAACCAACAACAATGCCGGCAGGGCTGTGGGGAGGAACGAACCCTTCTCCATTGTTGGTGGGATTGTAGACTGCTTCAACCACTGCAGAGATCAGTGGGAGATTCCTCAAAGAAATTAGGATTAGAGGTCCCATTTGACCCTGCTATGTATATACATGGAAGAATTAAAAGATTCATACCACAGCAACATATTTGCACCCATGCTTATAGCAGCTCAGTCTGTGATAGCTAAATCTCAGAAATAACCTAAATACCCATCAACTGGAGACTAGATAAAGAAAGATGTGGGTTTTAATTTTTTATAAAATGGAGTACACCTTCAGTTTCTCATACCAGAGAAATGATACAGTACTTACACACCTGTGTCCTATTTAATTCACTTATGAGGATATCCTCAAGGTACATCCATTTGAGGATAAATGACTCAAATTTATCATTCTTTATGGCTGAGTAATACTTCATTTTATAAAAATTGCAGTCTACAATTCCACCAACGACGGAGAAGAGTTCCTTCCTCCCCACAGCCCTGCCAGCATTGTTGTTGGTTGATTTCATGATAGCAGCCATCCTTTGTGGCGTGAGATGGAATCTCAGTGTTGTTTTCATCTGCAGCTCTCAAATGACCAGCGATGGTGAACACTTCTTCATAGGCTTCTTTCCTGCCTTTAATTCTACATATGAAAATCATCTATTCATTTCAGATGCCCATTTATGAATTGTGTCTTTAAATTTGGAGGGTTGATTTTTTTGAGTTCTTTATATACTATAAATAGTAGGCCTTTGTCTCAGAAACAGCTTATGTATATAAGGCGCAGAGAGTTGTAGTGAGGGAAGGGGAATGGGAACAAAATGAGAATCAAGATGTGTCATATACTGGTACAAATTCTCAATGTTGAATGTGATCACCATGTATATATAAAATGTACCAGTAAAATCAATTTAAAAACAAAGTTTAAGAATTTTATAGAGTTGAAAAAAATATCTAGCATTTAATGCAGTTCACAATATTTTGAGTCTGATAAAAATTTGCCAACCAACCAGGCAAAAAAAGTAGGATAATATTACTAACATTAAGATGAAATCTCAGTTAAGAAAACTCAGAAATGACACAAGTGACTTTTAAAATAAAAAATATCAGGAGAGTTAGTAAAACTAGATTTCTTAGGTTTAAAAAGCTAGAGATAAATGTTGGATGTTAAGTAGATAGTGAAAATATAGTAAGATTCCAAAGAAAACTTTCAAAAATATGAACCTTTGTGTTGATATTATAAAAGAAAAAATATTGAACTTGAAGGCATACAACAGAAACAATCCAAAGTAGAGCACACAGGAAAAACAGAATGTTAAAAAATGAAATGAACACCAGGGAACTGTAGCTCAGCTTCTATATTCAAAAGAACAAAACAACCTACAGCAAACATCCCAAGCAATGTAAGCATAAGACAAGGGAAGAGTATTTCTGAGATTAAAAGTAAAAACATGAAAAGCAGAAAAGTATAGAAAGAGACTGTCAATCTGGAATCTGTACTGATGAAACTAGCTTTCAAAAATCAATAGTGAAACAAATGCTTTCTAAGTCATGTATGTGCTCTTAAAAAGAACTCCTTTACCAGCCCAACTTCACTACAACAAATGCTAAAGTAAACCTTTCATAGAACAGATCAGTGATCCCAGATGGAGACCTGAGAGTATCAAACAGTTGCTCCACCACAGCCAGTTCATCGTTTGGGTGAGCTAAGTCTTCGTGGTAGGGGAATTTTTAGCATTGTGGGTTGCTTTAAACCCCCTGGCCACTACTCCTCAGATGTCAGTAGCATCTCCCCACTCTACATTTGTGGCCAGTGGAATCTCTTATTGCCAACTGATCCTAGAGAAAGCAAAATTGCACCAACTAAGAATGGCAGATTAACACACAAAAAGCACAGGCCTCTGAAAATGGTGACTATCTAAATAACTATACAAGATATATTTCGTATTTGAATATCCTTAAAAGGTTATTGACTTCTGCAAGCAAAATATAAGAATTATTAAAGTATTAAAATGTAGCTGTGTTACAAGTAATAAGTCAACAACAGATAAAATAGAACAATAAAATTCTCAAATAATCCAAAAGATGAGAAAAAAACACAAAAAGGAACAAAAGAAATTGGCACAATTGAAAATAAATAGCAAGACAGTATATTTAAAACAAGGCAAATCAATGATCACATTAGAAGTAAACTAAACATTCCAATTAAAGGATAGAAACTGCTAGTGTTTTTTTTTTAAATCTAGTTATGTTCTGCTAATAATAATCCCACTTTAGCCAGGTGCTCTGGTGCATGCCTGCAATCCCAGAACTCTGAGAGGCTGAGGCAGGAGGATCACAGGATGAAACTCATCTTGGGCAATTTTGTAACTTAAAGAGACACAATCTCAGAATAAAATATAAATATGGCATGGGTATGTAATTCAGTGCAAAAGCTCTTAAATATAATAGAAAATATTCAAAGGGAAAAAGGAGGAGAGGCAAGTAAAGAAGGGAAAGAAACATTTGATGGTATATAAAAAAGGAAACAAAACTTATGTATATAGTGGAAGGGAGTTTTAGGGTGGGCAGGGGAATGGGAAAGAATGAGAATTCAGTCATGTCATGTACTGATACAAATTCTCAAGGTCAATTGTGATCATGATATGTATATAAAATGTACCAATAAAATCAATTTAAAAACAAAAAGTGAAATGCATCTCTAAAGAGCAATAAAACAGATTTCTCTCCTCACAAGTTACTTTTTACATGGCATTACAGATATCAAATTTCTTCTCACTGAAGTAAGTGGGTTACACTTCCAGTTAGACTGTGTATGGTTCAACCACATTGTGTATTTGAGTGGGAGCCATCATGCCTTCTCACTTATTTGATTATTTTCCGAATAACAGGAAATGAAGCTACGTCCTTCTTAGAAGAAGCCACCTTTTCTTGGTGACTATGGAAAAAGACTTTAAGTAGATTGAATGTATATCAAAGAGTAATGGAAAACCATAACAATTAATTAACAGGACATGTCCAAGACAACATCAATAGCTACATTCTACAGCCTTCCATAGTGAAGCAGGTGTTCTTTATATAATTCTGTTAGTTGTGGATACACACTTGGATTCTGATTTGCTTTTATGTTTTTCTAGTTTATGGTAGTTAATCAACTGTGTTAATTTAAGTAAGAAATGCCCAACTAAAGTGGGCCACCATCATTCTGCATATGGACAAGGGAATTTCCTGATGATTTATTGTGAGTGACAGCAACCAATAGGCTCGCCACCTACATGATATAAAAGGGAGAGAAAGAAAGCAGGCACTCCTGCTTCTGAGGAAACTCCCGTTTCCTCAGAAGAGCTCTGGACTTCACCTTCACCTTGGATATAGTCTGCTGGTCTGCAGCACAGACTCTTCAGCTTCCTTGACAGACCCTTCACCCTCTGGATACAGAGCTGCCCCAGATGCTCCAGGCCTTTGATTGGATCTTTCAATCTCCAGTGTGCGGGCAGACCTTTTGCATTCTTTCTAATCTGACCCTATTGCGGGCCATTGTAAGCAAAGTTTTGAATTCATATATATTTTATATCTTGCATTAAATCTGCTTCTGGTGCCAACCCCCCCCCAAATTATATAAAAATTTAAGAAATGAAAAAACAGCACATCATATAAACTTTAAGTTTTAGAAAGCTGAAGTGGTTATATTAATATCAGGTAAAATAAATCCTATTAACAACCATTTCAGAGACAATTATTAAGTAAAAATAAAAGAATCAATTCATCAAAAAAGGATTAAAATTCTACATTTTATAATCTAATATCAGCATTTTAAAATACATAAAACAAATACAAATAGAATGGTAAAAATGCATGATGATAATTTCAACACATTCTTTGACAGAATAAATATACATTAAAAATAAGTATGTTATAGGCTTTATCAACACCACAGACTACACTGACTTAATTAGCATTGACAAGTAATTGAAGACACTACCAGCAAGAGTACAAAATTCCATTCAAAATTCAACTGTATTTTATAGAAATTGATGAATGGTTGGTTCTAATTTTCAGAGGTAGAAATTTATAGTACTGATTTTGACTCATAAAACCAATTATCAAAATTGTGCAGTACTGTTTAAAGATCAGTGGAACAACACTTTTCATAAAAAAAGATCTATGGTAAAATTATATTTGACTAAATAGCAAGGACAGTAGAAAAATACGTTTTGTGCTAATAGTGCAGGAAAATTGAAGAAATATATAGGAGAAACAATACTTTCTTTAAAATAAAACCTTGACCTTTACAGAAAAATTAAAATAAATCATCAGTGTAGATATAAAACCAAAAATTTTTATGTTTTAAATAGAACATAGGAAAAAATCTTTCAGACTCTGGCCTAAGAAATTTTTAAAAATTATGATACCAAAGTATAGTCCAAAAAATGTTAAATTGCACTCATTGAAATTAAGAACTCTGGTTTTTGAAATACATTGCTCAGAGAACTAAAAGACAAGCCACATGGTGGTACAAAATATATTCAAAATGCATAACTGATATAAGCCTCAGATCTAAAATATATTAAGGTAATTAAACTTTTGAAAATTTGATTATATTTCAAAAGCCCAAATGAAAATATTGACCAAAAATTTGAAGGTTTTTCCAAAGATAAACAGTTGGTAAATATGCACTTGGAAAATGTGTGACATTTTTGTTCATTAGGAAAATACAAATTAAAGCCACAACCAGTTATCATTGCACACCAGTTGGAGTAACTAAAATTCACAACACCAGGTCTTGTTAAGACTTGTACAACAAGTCTGTACAGCAACTTAAAGTCAAATATATAGTTGGTGGGAATAAAAAATGATAAATTATCTTAGGAAATCAGTTTGACACCTTCTTAAAAGGTAATCATACACTTTCTCTGTGCCCCAATAATCCTCATCCTGGGCATTTACCTGAGAAAAAAAAGAATGCATGTCTATTCGAGACCTGGAGGCAAATATTCATAACTTCTTCATTCATAGATGCTATGGACTAGAAGCAATCCAAATGTCTGTTTCAGGTGAATGGAGAAGAATTTGTGGTACAATTAATACTACCTAGCAACAGAATGAAACAGACCAATCAACACAACAGCAAAGGTGAATCTCAAATGCCTTCTGCCTAGTGAAAAAAAGCAAGACAGAAAAAGTGACATTTTCTATCATTTTGCTCATGTGAAATTCTAGAAAACATAGACCTATAGGGACATCAATGGCACCAGTGGGTAGTAGAGCCTTTCCAGTGGAAGAACAAATTCTGTTAAATAAATATATTCCTCAAAAGTCATAAAACTGAATATCAAAACAAGCAAATTTGCTATTAAATCTCAATGTATATGACTTTTTTAAATGAAAAGGAAGATTGGAAGATTGAGTGATTTTGTCCATCCCATCCTGCACCAATATTGAGCAGAGATCCAGAGGTTTACAAGAGAATTTTTATTGAATGACAGGTAAGCTCTTCCTATCATTTTAGAACAATGTAACCCTGCTTTTTTCTGCATCATCATCCACAAAACCCATTTTCTCAGTGTATTTGCTCATATCTTTTCTTTTGCTTCCCCTCCACACATTTCTCCCATATTTTGCCATCTCTCCCACTTTTTTTCATGACTTAGTATCACAGAAAACTAAAATTTAAGTCTTTTAGCTTGTGATTAACTGACAGGTTTTTTTTTCTACCTTTCCAACAGCTCAGGGGTGAGGACATTAAGTGTTTATGGACTAAAAGTCTCACTTGGCTTATAATTCCTTCTCTTTTCTGTGGCTATAGGTTCCATTTGATCCTCAGATTTGCTTTGTGTCTTGGGCAAAACAGTTGTTAGTCCTGACATTCCTCAGTCTCCTGAGGTTACTGCACACCTTTTGGGAGTTCCATGCTTTTTCCAGGATCCTACTACTGAGATTAGGTTGGAAAAATAATGGCTACCTTACCTTTTGCCAAATGTCCATTGACCAATTCAGTCTCTAACTTTGCTTCCTACCTTGACAAGCTAAAACCACATGTATTTAATTCGTCCTTTAAAGGGTTCTTGCCAGAAGTAACGCTAGACTCTATTCCTTTTTTCTTATGCTTCACCCTGTTCCCTCTTAGTTCTCAGAGCCAAAGCATCTCCTAGGTTGAAACTTTGTCTATATTTAGTACTCACAGTCAGATTTCCATCAGCCCCCAAAAGTGTCCACTCCCCAGGCCACCCTACACCCTTTCAGGACTTAGGGGATTTGGAAAAGGAAATAGGGTCTATTTAACTTCTGGTTACCATGGACCACCATTCCCTTCCGGTTCCTCTAGGAATTGAAGATGGTGCAGAATCCCATGAATTACAGGTAAATAATGCCAATGTCCTCAAATAAAATATTTTCAAGAGCTCAGGTGCTGAGAATATTGACTATACACATGCAGAAGACTGAATCTAGACCCATATCACTATGTATTAGACTAAAATGAAAATAGATAAAAGATTTAAATATTAAAACAGAAACACTTAATCTTATGGATAGTAAAATAGGTATGTGTCTTGAAGACATAGGGAAGGACTTGCTGAACATAATCTTGATTCTTGAGAAATACATGGGTTTATATCAATTTTATAGATTTCTGCACAGCAAGGGAAATAACCAACAGATAAAAAGGCTACCTACACAGTTGAGGGGGAAACATTTTTCCAGCTACTCCCTGGACAGAGAAATAGTATCTAGAATATATATGAACTCAAAACTTTACACCTCCCCCAAAATAAAAGACCCAATCAAAAAATGGTCAACAAAAATGAAGAGACACATTTCAAAAAAAGTACAAATGGGCATGAACATGAAAAATGGTTCAACATTGACCATTAGAGAAATATGTAATTACATCTCAGTCCAGAAATGCTTATCATCAAGAAATGGAAAAGAAAGAGGAACAAATGTCTAGAGAAGCAGGAAACCTCCTACATTGTTTGTGGGAATATAAACTAGTACAACCACTATAGAAATCACTATGGTGATGCCTCAAAAGCTTAAAACTAGAAATCGCAGTTGACTCAGCCATTCCCCTTCTAGGTATCTTCCCAAAATAGCTAAAGGCATCACATTACAGTGGTACAGTACATACACACTCATGTTTATACCAGCACAACTTATACAGCTAAATCTTGGAAGTGGCCTCTATGTCCACCAACAGAGGAATTGATAAAGAAAACGTGGTACTTGCACACAAAGAAGTACCTCTTTGCTATAAAGAAGGATAAACAAGTCATTCAGAGGAAAAGAAGTTCAATTCCTGACCATAACGTTAAGTGAAAGAAATCAGATACACAAGTTTAAATATTACATGATTCATCTTATACGAAAACTTCAAAGTATAAATATGTTAAAGAGAAAAATAGAAGATAGATAATGAGTAACAGAGACACAGATCTTCTGAAAATAGGAGGGGACTAAGAAACAGAGGAAGGTAGGAGAGAGGAAGGAAAGGAAATGTGTGTACATGTACCAACTTCCAACAATGAATGTAGTTACTCTGTATTGCAAGCATGTACTAGGAAAAATTAAAATTAAAATAAAAAGAGCTCACATTGACTGGAGGGGCCAGCATGTGGTCTCTTAGGGTTTTCAGGGGTTTGGAGAATAAAGTTGAAATCTTCTCTATGGTCACCCTGCTTCTTGAAAGGTTATTATCCATGAAAATCACCAGTGTCCTTTATAACTCTCATGGGGTTGTCACATAGTGAACTCACAAGCTATCTAGAAAATAGGCTGTACCTATGAGCCAAGGAATTAACACCATATCCCTTCAGAACTTATTTTTCCTAAATAATTATTAAATACAAAACATTGAAATTGTGTTTTATTCCTTATTTGTATTGTTTTTTTTTTCATTGCTTTGAGCTCTTACTTTTCTCCCTAGTAGTAGCACAGAAAATGAATCCCAAATTAAGAAAAAATCTTTGTGTTCCCTTAAAAGATCCACATAAACTTCCTTGGATGTAAGCTTTATTTGGCCACATCACCAAGTGCCAGAATCTTAAGATTCATCATAGGGGAGAAATTACAATAATCTCCATCCATAGACAGGGCCTGTACCATGGTTCCCATGGGTTTAGAGCCACAAGTCATAGATTTGTCTCCTAACGCTGTGCAGTTCCATGGGATGTTTGAGACTTCGCTTTTCTTCTCCATAAAACTCACCACACTAATCCTGCTGCTTTGCTGACTTGGAGTAGAGGCAAAATCTGAGCAGATAAGTAGCCAACCAGGGCAGCTATCACTAAGGCCCCTTGTGCTCAAGGTCATTTGGACCTCACAACAGAGAATCCCTCCAAAGGTGATTAAAAAACCACTCCAAACCTCAACAAATGATACAGCAAGTCAGCATGTTTTAAATGATAGTATTTATTATGAACTGTATATACAAAATGCACAATAGTAATATAAGTTTACAAAGCACATCTATGTTTGGTGCTTCTTATGAAGGCTGTTTTTCTTGGATGCCATTTTAATCTCGAGGCTACAAAGAGAAAGGGTACTTTTTTAAATGATACTAATATTCAAAGTCTGATCACAGTTGCCTGATTTTCAGCTATCAGTCAGACAGCAAGAAAACAGCCAAACACAAGGACTGTGTGAACATCCACACTGCAGGGTGTCTGTAGTCCTTAGGATTCACAGTACAATACCAAACACCTTCCTACAGCCCTTCTTTCTAAGCTGCTCCAATGCACAGCTGAAATTTACCATGGAGCCCAGGACTGGGAAGACATGTGATTTGCCTCTCCGTTTCTCAGAATATAAATTTCTTAAACATTTATCCTCCTTACCAATAATTCTGTTTATTTGCCTTTCTGAGCTTGGTAGGGACAATCTGTTTCTTTTTTATTTCCTGCTAGTACCATTTAATCATATTTGGGTTCACCATTAACATTCCTGTGTTTCGATCTCCTAGTGTTACCGAGGAACATGCAAAGCCAACAACAATTTCATATATTCACACACTCTCATCCATGCTCTTTTGTGCATACACACACATGCCCACACACATACACACATTCATTTCAGTCACTAACGTTTTAAGAGCAGGGAACATGTTCTGCAACTGGAGGCATTGCATTTTTGAATAATAAATATTAAAATATCTTTTGCTCAACATATATATATATTTCAAGACATATTTTGAACAAGAATATTACATATAGAGAGCAAAATCTAAAATAAATGCAAAATTATCTGAAAGTGCCTTGCACTACACACTGAAGTATAAACATTTGCGTTTGTGTCATTTGTTATTTTAAATAGCACTGATTCACTCGAGACAAAAGAATCGATTAAATTTTATTAAAATCATTTTTTCTTTCGCCCATATGCAAATTATAGAATTTGTCTTAGTTACTTTTCTCATTGCTGAGACAAAATACCTAAAACTCAAAATGAAAGAAGGAACGGTTCGGCTTACAGAGGTTTCAGTCCTGATTGGCTGGCTCCAAAGCGGAGTGACACAGGGCAGAGGGCCGTCATGAGGAGAAACTGTTCATTGCTGGAAAAGAAAGAAAAAGAAACCAAGGACCCTGACACTGTCTTTCTGTCTCTTTTATCTCACCCAGATTACTTAAGGCAGGCAGCACTCATACCCTCAACCCTAGCGGCCTTGAGCCTAACGTCACACCGTGAGTCACTTCCAGCATCACACGCATGAGATCCGGCCACCTCTGAAAACGCCCCACCTCAGACTGCGTGAGGCTTTCTGGGGACCACCTAAGCACACAAAACCTAACAAAATCCAAAATAGCTAAAGAGTTTTCAGATACGGTTACAAAACTAAAACCTGGAAGCCTACAAAATAGCTAAGGATTATCGAAGTTGTTCATCATTACAGTGCAAGTGAGTCTTCACACCATCACTCGACATCGTTCTGTCTTCCTCTTATACGTGCAATGGTCACTGTGCGGTTACCTAAATGTATGTCTAAGTAGGAAGAATAGGCTAGAATTCTGTTTGCAGCTGTGCACTGCACTTTGTAAGTGGATAATTCAAATGCTCTCCTCCTCTGTTCCTAAACAGGCATGTTTAAGCCAACATAGATGTGGAGAGGGAGGCAGGTTGTGATCTCTGTGCAACATCCTGCCCTGTGGACCCCCTCAGTTCACCATAGGAGAACTAATGGCTTTATCTGTGGGAGGTGAGAAGCTGTCCCATAGCAGACAGCTCTGCATTTCCATATGGAATCCACTATTTAATGGAGGTATTCTTAATGGCTGCTTAATTAGTAAACTTGGGGCTCCAAGTCCCTGAGTGAGAATCTCGTTCCGACAGTAGTGTTGCATCTGGTGCCCTGTCATCTGCATTGCGTCCTGCCTCTGCCAGCTTTGTTTGATCAGCTTTCGGTGAGGCATCGTGTGTGTCTATTAACTTGCTTCTCACGCCAGAGTGTAGCAAGTCTGCTCTACGTTATTGCCGTAGTGCTTCCTGAGATTTCAAATCCAAGGCTCCTTGAGCTTCCCCTGACCACCCACCTTGCAGGTTCCCCTTCCCACAGCTCTTTCTTCGACTTCACTTGTGTGACATGAGGTCTGGCATTTCTCAGTAAATAGGCGAGGAGATGGGGGGAGGCCCAGCTGCTCTTCTACCTCTGGACAGTCCCATGCCACCTGCTCAAAGCCCTCTGTTGTCGCTGGCTGAAAAGGCCAGATGTCTGAAACAAGTAGGTCAATACAGTGATGCTCCTTGTCAACGTGGTCTCCAACCAAGCGGCCAACCCATAGTTTTCCAGGGAGAACTTTTAGGCTCTTCCAACACAAGATAAAAATGTTTCACAGCCCTCCACACGCACATTTTAGATTTGGAGGGGGGGAAAAAGCTTCAACAATAAAAAGAAGAGAATGAAACTCAAACCCAGGACTTCAGATACTCCAGGTGTAGCATCACTTACAAATCAATTACTGAAGGACATGACAAACCCTCGCTCTGAAAACATTCTGTCAGTGTAGAAGATGCACCTTGCTCACACACGTGTAACACATCACAATCAAATTCACATATATCCTGCTTAATGTGTTCACTCTGCTCAGGACACATTAGTACCATCTTCAAAATCTGAAATGTGACACGTGAAAGCTGAACCTCAGGTTTGATCCATTTCCTCTGGCAGAACATTATCTCACACTGCCATACCTACTAGATGCTCGGTAGCAGGTGTCCCAGATCTGATTTGGGTGGTGACAATCTGACATGTCTTCTGAGGAGGTAAGAGCCTTTCTCTTTGGGGCCTAAAAATATAGGGGGGAAATATGTTATGCATCTGTCTTCCGTTGCCATTCACATCTGTTGTTTCGCTCATTTCCTTAATTTGACTATACTACTTCCATCCTTTTTTTACATATTGGAGATTGTTGAGTGACAACTACAATGTGTTGGCTAAGATGTGTTGGCCAGATTTCTCAGGCCTCACAAACATCCTATGCAAACTTTCAGCTCCTCCCCTGGGCCCAGGGTGTATGGACCTCACTTTTCAACAGCCCAGTAGGCAGATGGAATTCCCATGTTGTTCATCGGGAAGTGGCTGCTGCACCAGAGCCCCGGTAGCAGATGAGATAAACCCGAGCCCCAGGCTGCTTCCTCCTTTTTATCTGAGATAGGACCAACCTTGGGACATGGTACAAATTCTTTAAAAGGTCAGTCTTGAAGTGGTGATGCATCAAGCAGCTCCTGACCACAGTATTCTATGGTTCAGGCATCAGCAGTGTCCGATACTTGCATCCGTATCTACCATTACATGCAGATATCTTCCTGCTCCTTCATTCTATGAGGTTAGTGTTCTACTGTGTTTCCTTTCTATTCTCGAAGAAACGGAGTCTCAAACATTCACTAACACAGAGGAAAATTATCTGCGTTTATTTTTTGGTGGTTTCATCTGTTTTGGTATTTGGTTTTGGTTTTTGGTCGTACTGGAGATTGAATTCAGAGCCTTGCACATATGAGGCAAAGCTCTACTGCTGTGCTATTTCCTAGTCAGACGTTTACATTTTTAATAGCCTTGCTGTGGATCTGACGTCCACTAGAGGTAGGCCAGGTACTTATTAATCTAGACTACTCAAAGGTTGAAAATGGAGTGTATATTTATTTGACATTGAAAACGCCTGCCCTAAAGACTGGATGAATAATAGCTTGACAGGAACAGCACAGCGATAGCTGCCTTTCCACTTCCTGTAACTTTTCAAACTTGTCTAGGTGAGTTGTGTGATTACAATAAACTTGATTTCCTTAAAGATGCATTCATTACCAAATTTGATCAAATTGAAAATAAATACTAGATTAAGAGTAAGTTCAAAGTAGTCAGGATGAATCAGGGAGTCTTCTCCTTGTCAAAGAGCACAGTTTTTATTGGGCCCACAATGACATTTGATCTGTTGAGGCCAATATGGATAATCTCTCTCATGGGTCAGGTGATCCAAGATAGATAAATATGTATTATGCAGAATCCTTAATGTAATTTTATCCCTTTGCACAATACTTCCAAATTTTTAAGCTGTTAATAATGCTCCAAAAATAAACCTTCCATCAGTTCAAGCTAGCACCTTTGTCTGAGAAAAACATAATAAATTCATTGCCTGCACACAGTTAAAAAAAATCAAAACTACTGCAAGCTCAGAAAGTATCTCTATAGGGAGTCCTTGCAAATGGTAACATAAGTCCCCATGCAAATCTACTCTGTCAGCTATGACACAGATGCCAAAAAGAAAAGGCACAATAAATACAGAGTATATAGATATAAAATGGCAATGATGTCACGCTGGAGGATTTATAAGTTCCTCCATTCTTTGCTTAGCATGTGGACAACACAAAAGCCTTAAACAATTCTATCTCCTTACAGGGTCATGGAACACCACAAAAGCAAGTATTTTTTATTTCTAGTGATGGGTAGAAAAATAATCTCTTTCAAAAAAACAACTGTAGTTGCGTTATCTGTAACATGTTGGTATTCCAGAACTGAGTTTTCAAAAGAGAAAATTATATATATGAGATACCATCTGGCAGATTCCCCACTGAAGTAACCCCCAAATCCTGTGAGTGTTGTTACACTGTATGCTGCACGTATTGGGCCTCATTCACTGGGGCCTTACCTTTGAGCTTGATCCACAGATCAGCATAGAGGGAACCACGTGGTCTTCAGCCCTCTGGGCTTTGGATGCAAAGTTTCCTAACCATCAGCAAACAGCAACCCTCTCTCTGGCACCCACATCTCCTCTCTCCGCTCCACCCCTCAGCGTGTGCTCATTGCATTGATTGCTCCCAGCAGTGTGACTGGCCTTGGCAGTCTCTCGGCTGCCCCTCTTACACGTATGTCTCACCCAGAGGGCCCGCAGAATCCATCAGATGCTTCCTTTTGTGGAAGCATTTCTTGTATTTCTCTCTCCAGAGTAGGGGTTGAAAGAAACACTGGCTATACAGCCCTCCCTCAGGAACATCTATTGAAACTGATGGATCTGATGCCTCGCATCTGCCAAGCTGTCATTCAAGCCAAAGGGGATTTGGACGAGACAAGGCAAGCATTGTAAAAATGACTCTGTGATCTAGTTTATTGAGCTGGCCTTGAACTCCTAGGTATGGTTAGGGCAGAAAACCTTGTTTCCTGCCGAAACAACTTCATGTAAATGGAGAAATGCACTATATAAGAAGCCAGTGAATATTTCCCCTTGATTTGTGCCTGACACATAAGAGTAGGGGGAAAAAATCCCAGCTGTCTACTGCATTGTGTGAACATATACATGCATTTAAATTACTTGTATCATTACTTACAGATGTAATTGTGAAATATGTTCTTTTTGCATTCAAAATTAGGGACTGAACAGATGGTGAACGCTCAGTTTAAAGCAATATGTCCATTAAAATAACCCGTACTGTTGGTGTTTAGTGCAACAATAGCAGTGAGTTCATTACAGCAGGATCTGCAGCAAGAACTTGCTCACTCTGGCAGGAGACACTCCGGAGAGGCCCAAGCAGGGCTCATTCCCAGACTGGGCTGCTTCTCTGCCACCCCCCTGGCCACAAGGGGTGGGCTCCAGACTGAGACTCCAGTTGCTTTGCTTAGTATTTCCCTCCGAAATTGGAAAGTCAATAAACAGCTGACATTTACCAATGCTTTGCTTCTGGGTTTTTTTTCTCTACTCTCCAGATGTGCTGAAATGTGTGGTTCCAGATGCATCACCTCCAACAGGATAACACTGCTCCCATCATGAAGGATTGTCTTGCCTAATGAGCCTGGGTCACGCATGTGGGCTGACAACACAGCAGATAGTTATGCTCTCCTCTGGGGGCTCAGTACATGCCACTGGGAACCTGGGCCTTAGCAGAGTGGGGGAGGGGTTCCGCTAGCACAATTGTGACTGAATAGGCACACATGGGTCATCACCTTAGCAGAGTTCTGCCTCTCCTCTTAGCATGCAACACTCCTGATGCAAATCTTCTTCCAAAGAAAAGAAAATGAATCCCCCTGCCCTGCCCTACTCTTTGCCCATGATTCTCAACTGGGCAACAAATGTCAGCAGCTAATATCTTAAAAACCATTCATAAATACAATGCAAAAATATTAAATGGTCTATATAAGGTCCCAACCAGGAAACAGTGGGAAGATCTTCTGCAGAGTCCTGGATGGATTCGCTGGATAGACTGACTGCATTTCTCCAGTGTTAAAACAGGGCCTCTCCACCCTCTTCTTGGAGAGGACAGCCACATGAGCTGTGTGTGGCGAAGATGTACAGACTTCACCCCAGCTGCACTCTGGGATTCCAAGGAGGACAAGTTGGCTGTGGAAGGAGCATGGTTTTCCAGGGATCAGAGAGCATGTTGGGAAAACTTAGAGGGATGCTGAGAAGGGTCCCAAAGTCAGCACCAGGAGCAGCAAATTAGGGCCGGTTTCTCTTCTCGGCTTGGACCTGCTGAAATGGCACCGAAGGACCTATTTTCCTAGGCATATAGGTGGAGAAAGACATGGGAAAAGGGAAGACCTGGGGTGGGTTGAAGAGCACAGTGCAAGGAGAAGCATCTGTGTTTAGATAGCTGTCATTGCCCTTACATCAAAGCAGCTTGAAAGTTCAAAATGCCTTTCCTCTGTAGTGGGAGCAGGGGTTTGTCCTCAGATTTATAAAGTTTATCTTACTGGACTGTTTGGAGCAGGACAGGGCAGGACAGATCTCTTTGACGGTCAGACATCTGTAAGTATCACCAGAAACGACAGAGTTGGACAAGGGAGCTGCCAGCTGCAGTTCAGGAAAAGCAGTGGTGCTGCTTTTCTGAATCTGCTGCAAAGAATGTTCAAGATACACAAATCACCCCCAGCCAGAACCCCCAGGGTAGGCCACAGGGCTTGCATTCGGCCCGATCGCACAGTCAGTGCCATCATGTGGGAAGAGTAGAGAAGCCACATCTAGATCTAAGAAAAGACATGTATTTCTCTGAATGATGTCCAAGCCAGCCTGTTCTTGACCTGGAAAACTGCCCAGTCTTCAGCATGCATGGTTCAGGGCTTCTCTTCAGCCCTGCACTCAGCCTGTCCAGCCTTCACTTGGTCTTGACCCACCCTCTGCCACAGTGCCTGAACTTGCCATATACTTCCGGGTGTTTTTGCTAACCCTCCTGTATTTCCTCCACTCTTTGCCACCTGGAGGCCATCAGCCACCCTCCAAACCACGCTTCAACACTGCCCTCCTTGCAAAGGAGCATTACCACTCTAGGAATGGTCCTATCAACTTCCTCATCATTTGTTATAACAATACAGTCTCATTTCCTATTTGCTGTGCTCAGCAGTCTTCTGGTTCTTGCATGAAATGTTGATGCCAGCACAGCACCCAGCATGGCTGAAGATCAAGCTCTGTGTCTTGAGTGTCCCGGATGGCACTGAGGCAAGCTGTGTGCGGGTGCTGTAGTGTCTGCTCCGCTTACAAGAATCTTTCCTTGCTTGGCAATGAGTTGACACTCCTCATGAAATCCTGCGCCCTGAGGGTAGCATTGAGTTCTCTTCCATCAGTGACTGCCAAGACCTTCCCACCATGGGGCCTGGCACAGAGAAGGTGGGCAGAAACCCTTCAGTGAATTCCGTAATAAGAAACATTGGCTCAAAAGGTCAAGTGCTGAGAACAAAGGAGAAATAAACTGGTAATACTGTCAAGATACATAAACGAAGGGAACTCACCTTGGCCAAGGAAGGAAGAGGAAGTGATAAGAGATAAGGAGAAGATGGAGACTGCAGCTCAGAACAGGAATCACAGAAGCATCAGGGCAGGGGCTGAGATTCGGAAGGTTTGGCTTATGAACAAGTGATTTATTTGCCCTGAAACCCACAAAGGAGCAAAGAGAGAAATATGAATAACTTTTAAAATCAAAGACAAACATAATTAATACCAGGTATCATGATCCCCTACTTTTATAAGCTCAAGCCCTAACCCTCAGGCCCTGAAGTGGTGACTGTACTTGGAGAGAGTGCTCTTAAAAGAGATAATTAAGATAATTAAGGTCACTAGGGTAGACACTGATCTAATGTAACTGGTGTCCTTATTTAAGAAAAAACAAAAAAGACTAGAACACAGACACATGGAAGGATGACATGTGCAAAGATGGAGAGAGCAGCCACCTACTGCCTCTGGAGAGGTGACCTCTGCAGATGCCTTGACCTGGAACTTGTGGGCTGCAGAGCTGTGAAGCGATATGTTCCTGCCACCCAGGCTGGGCCGCTTAGCTGTGGCAGCCTTTTCAAAGCGATACCGTGGGTAAGAGTGAAAGGAAACTGAGAGCCCACAGGAATGGGAGCTTGGCATCAAAGGGGTTGGGCAAGCTGTCCACGCGAGGGAGGGAGCAGTGGGACCTTAGAGGCAGGCAGATGCATGGCAGAAGACTCTGAGCCCATGGAACAAACCAAAGTCAGCTTCTCTCTTGACGGGCCCTGCCCCCAGTGCCATCAGCCAGTAGGCACCGGCCAGACCTCCTGAGGGTTCACTTACAGCACTTACCCGGCCCTGTAGCCCTCTGCAGACTCCCAGCCTGAGGAGCTGAGAGAGAGCAGAAAAAGCCATGGCAGGATCATTGAGGCCAAGAAAGACAGGGCCACCTAGGCAGAGGGAGGTCTGGGAAGGCTGCAGCTTTATGTGGTTGTTCTGAGGGATAAACAAGAGCAGGCATTCCCGGTGGAAGGAGCAGAGTGGGCCGTTCCAGAAAGGAGCCTGCCTCCCCCAGATGCCTCAGTGATCTGGATGTTGGGACCCTGCAGACCGAGGAAAGGCCCTGAGCAACATCCATCCAGAACACCAGGCACTTGTGAGCATCCTGAAAACAGCCTAGGACCCTGGCCTCTGCTGAGGAGCTCTGGTGCCCACAGGACTGGGCTGACCCGCTGGGCATCGCTGACCATTCTGTACTACTCCATTCTGCATTACATGCATTTCCTCCTTCGATGCAGACTTTTCCTCACCGCCTGGTGAGCTCCTACCCACCCTCTTTCTAAGTCCCTGTCCAGCTTGACCTTTTCGCAGATTCTGCACTGAAGAGGCTCTTGCGTCCCATGGCCCTACCACACAGCCTGTCAAGAACAAACTGATTAAAGCCTTTGCCACAGTAGGCTGTGCCTGATTATGTACATGGCCTTCCTTCCCCAGCACAGCTATATCTTCAGTAATTCCCAGTTGGACAGATGTTTTAGGAGGGAGAGAGTAAGCAAACAAAGAATGCATGCAGTGGATGATGTCATTACCTTGGGAGTAAAGGAGCTTCATGGAGATGAAAATCAGGCTGCGGTTTCACCTTACGGATAGAGCTGAGAAAGAGCTTTTCTTGGAAATGCTTGGGTTTGAGGCCTCTGACTTCTGGACTGGCAGATGGAGCACACAGCCACGCCTGTGGCTTAGGATACATTCTCCCTCCTCCTCTGCGGCTGCAAGTAGAAGGAAGCAGCTGGATGGCTGTGCAGAGGTGACGCTGTGCTAGGACAAGAGGTACGTGGTTCGATGAAGTGATGAGTCCTGTAACAAGAATGGGGTGCTGAGACACGAACGGGATGCAGGGACACCCTCTGTTCCCATGATTTAAACAGGTGAAAGTAGTTTTTCAGAATCCAGAACAGCCACACATGGTGGTGCACACTCAACATTCGAAAGGCTGAGGCGGGAGTCTGAGCTACTTGGTGAGTCCAAGGCCAGCTTCAATTAGAGCCAGATTCTGTCTTCACCCCCCCCCTCCAAAAAAAGAGGCCAGATAAACTGACAGAAGTATTTGGAAGTTGAGCAATTTCCACTTCAAAAAATAAGAACCAAAAACCTAAAAAATCAACCAGAGGCATGGAAAGTGGAGACCTCGCCCAGTGCTGGACGTCAGCATGAAGAGAGCCACGACAGAGGGCAGACCACACCTGCCAGGAGCTGGGGAAGTACACGGACCTTGGTGCTGAGGACCACGTGGCGCATCTATACACAACTAATTTGCCTCCATGATAGAAAAGGGTTCACAGTGGCAGGAGCACACTGAAAGGAATTGTATGGAAAAATCTCCAACAAGAAAAAATTAAGACACAGCATTGGAGCCAAAACACCAGGTAAAAGAGGCAATTGAAATATACAAATTCAATACACGAATTGCTTCTAAATTTTTATGCGTAGCTTTTTTTCTAATGTGTGGCGTTTTCCTGTATTGTAAATTCTAAAAGAAGCAAAAAGATTTCTTTCTGCCAGCTTTATGGTATCTGGCATTGAACCAGGCACTTGTTAATAGTAGGAGTTTCACTAAAGCATCAATACCACGACTCCCATATTAAAATATAATTTAATAGCATTGACCAGGAAGGAATGTAAGATTATCTGTACAAATCAGGTACATTTATGTAGATGAGAGACAGAAATGAGCCAATGATGGTCAAGTCTGGCAAGGGGCACAGAAGACTGTCAACTTTACGCATTCGGTGAACTGGAAAAGGCAGTTTCTTATAGAAGAAAGAAAACTCTGCAAAGGAGTTTGCAAAAGCAAATCCCAATCTTGACACCTGTTACCTGAGTAGGTATCTTAAACCCAGTTGATGAATACATATGCTTTACATATACAGATATATATATATATATATATATATATATATATATATATATATATATATGGTGTGTAACTGTGAGTGGAAAAGCCAGGCTTATTGTTTAAAACTATAAAATTATAAAAGATAAAATAAAAATGCTATCTGCAGTTTCATCTATGTCAGGTTTTTCTTTTTGGTGGTACTAAGTATTGAACCACTGGCCTTACACTGAGTTGCAACCCAGGCTTTTTTTTTTTTTTTTTTTTTTTTTAGTTTTGAGACAGTGTCTCCCTAAATTTCTAAGTTGCTCAGGCTGGGGTTGAACTTGTGATCCTCCTGTCTCCACCTTTTACAGTGTGGGGACTGGAAATATGCGCAGCATGCCTAGTATCTCGTAACAATAATCTTCAAGACTTTGGTGAATTTCCTTGACCACTGGATTTTGTTTTCCTTCATAAAATTAATTCCATACACATACAGTATTTTTATCCCACTTAGAAAATGACCTCACATTATTAAATGTTCTTTTAAAATGCTTTGCTTTTGTAGTGCAATATTCTGACCAATGTATATTTTTATTAACTCCATCAGCAAGTGTTTGAAGGATACTCAGTATATGCTAGGTCCTTGCATGGGCCTGGGTCTCCAGCAGAGAGCCAGAGAAGATGCAGAGGACAAAGAGAGAAAAAAGAAAATGTTGGTATATGTGGCATAAACATTTTTCTTATCTTAGCCGGCGTCCTTGACATTGTAACTGTTGTATGAGGGCCTTGAACCATGGCCTGAACCAACAGGAGATCAGAGTAAGTGGTGATGATCCAGCTGCACATGTGAAAGTAGCCTGAAGGTGGATCTTCTGGTGAAGGCCTGGGTATAGGAAGAGTGAAAAAGGGATAGCTCCTTGTTCCTTTCCCAAGAACTGAAAAGCAGGGCTGGTGGGAATCCATCTTGTTTATCAGCAGGCCTTGACCGCTATGGAGGAAGAAGGCTGTGGCAAAGAGGAAGCTGCTCCCAGCACAGACTCAGGGGATAGGATATGTGTAGCCCAGGTGAGTACTGGGCACTTAGAGTAGCCTCTTGAGGTGATGTCCTGTGCCCTAAAGATCAAGCTGGCCACTCAGAAGAGAGAAGATGTGCTCAGTGGGGACAGCAGTATTTGCTCTGTAGCTACTGAACTGGACCAGCCAAGCCCCTCAAGTGGCTTCAGCATGGCAGAAAGCAGAGAGGCATTATGATCTCCGTTGAAACTGCCTTTTATTTGTTTTTTTTTTTTTTGCACGTGTTCTGCATCTTTAAGATAAATAATTGCTGGCAGGAGGAACTCTGAACCCAGGTGGAGGTTATGTTTTGGTAGATAGGGACAAGTGGCCTAGCTGTTTGGGTAGTAAACCGAACCTCAGTCAGGAGAGTCTGAATATCTGTATTGACAAGAATGCAATACATTGGGCCTCTAGTACACACAACCAACATGGCACCTGGGAGTGTGGCATCCGAGTGTGGATATGCTAACCCCACCAGTGTGTTCCCATCAACACTGAGGGTTTAAATATTTTACCTTGGTCAATTTATGCTATTTAATGACATGGTTTTCTTTCCATTTTTTGTATACTGAAAAGTGCATTTTTCACATCCTGGTAAATTTCCACCTTTTCCCTGGGTAAAATATATTTTTATGTCCCACTTTTTTAAAAACAAAATTGGACTGGCAATAGTTTTCCTATGGATTGCTATCTATATATTAAGTATATTTGCTTTTTCACTTCATGATTTTTACAGATTGCTTTACAGAGGACCCTCACTTACAAAAACTTAGATTACATCTGCAATTTTAGTTTTAATTTAAGAGCAGTCTTTAGTTGTGATCCAAATGCCAACTGCTTGTGCTTTTCAGATATAGATGTAACCCTTAAAGAGTTCTGGAAGGAACATTACAGCATCTTTCCTTATCTGGGGTTGAGAAATCCTGGGCCAACGTTTCTCTAAGGACACAGAGATCTGCCTGGAACAAAATGTGGCCTGAAATTGTTCAGGAGAGAGACTTTAAAGACAACTGACCAATTTGAGTTACAATCAGCCCTCGGAAACCAGGCTGGTTTCTGAGGTGTGTGTATATGTATTCTTTTATATATATATATGTATATATTCTTATATATATATATTTTTTTGAGACAGGGTCTCACTTTGTAGTTCAGGCTGGCCCTGAGCTCACTATGTAGCCCAGGCAAACCTTGAACTCAGCAATCCTCCTATCTCTGCCTCCCGAGTGCTAGGATGACAGGCATGAGCCACCATGCCTGGCATAATTTTTGACATATAAAATATTTGACCCTCATAAAGACAAATTTATCAGTCATTTGTTCCCCTCTCTCTCTCTCTCTCTCTCTTTTTTTTTTGTGGTACCAGGGATCGAATTCAGGCCCTTTTGCTTCCAAGGTAGGCATGCAGTCAGTTGCTTCTTGTTCTTAGAACTACTTAGTTAACATTTTTTCTTATATTTCTACAGTTTCTTATTTTATTTTAATGCTCTATCAGCAATTTTTTGCAATATGTTTTATGGGGAAAGGAAGACCCAACTTTGTTTCTTCTAATAGCTGAATTTTTCCCCCACACTATATCTTATCTCTTTTTACTCCTCTTTTTTGTATTTGAATCTTTATTGATGCATTATATATACACATCATGATCACACACAATACTGAGAATTTGTACCAGTATTTAATTCTGATTTTTCCCATTCCCCCACCCACTGTACAACTCCCCACTCCCTATATACATGTTTTGTTTCCCTTTTTTTTATTACCATCATATTTTTTGTTCCCCTTGTTACTTACTTCTACACCTCATATAATGGATCATTTGTAATATTTTGGATCTTTATTTAAATTTCTCGAGTTTAAGGCTTTTTAAATGTATCTCAAAAATATTTCTATTTTAATGTTAAATTTTGATTTATGGGACTATTATAAATAATAGGAAGAGTTATTATTCTTTATTCTAACTATAAATTTGAATTACTTTTATTAAGTGATCTTGCTTAATAAAAATGACCTTGCTAATATGTCTGGTACATTACATATTCTTTCACTTAATCTCCAAAATTTTTTGAAAAGTGTGTTTTGTCGTTTCCCCTTGATAATTAGAGAAACTTAAAGCCATGGAAGTAGAGAAACATAGCAGAGCTGCTAGTCAATTTGGGCAGCCTATACTGATAGACTAGAATGTCTACCCAGCTTTGGCTGGTGGCAAATCCCAAGTACTCTGAATTTCACAGAAAGATTCCAGGGTTCTCATAAGCACATCTGTGCCGAAAATTTAAAATTATTCATTGAAAATTACTTGTGGTGTTAAAAATCAGTGAAAAGTGTTCAATGAAGAAGATGAAGACATGAGGAGGAACTGAAAGATGTTTCGAATGTGCCTTTCTGTGCCTCACTGTGTGCTTTTGCTGCTGGAACCTGCAGCTCCTTGGCATAGACTGGGCATCACTGTGCCATCCAAACTCTCCCGACAAAGAGAGGGCACCTTCTCTGGCTCCACTCCACCCTCTTCTCTCCTTTTACATCCAAGTATGGGCTTTAAAGTCTTCACTGACTGAGCCACACGTATGGATATTATGAATCAAAATATTTTCTATCCATCCCAATATAATTTAAATTTATTGTTCATAAAATAAGAGAGAGCAAAGGAGTTATAGTGATTTCAAGCATGCCTGCTGCTTTGGCATGAATCTAGATGTCCCCTTAAGGTCTCATCGGCTCGTAGGCAGGGATTTTCAGAGGTAGCTCTAGGGAGTGTGATGCTTGGATTAAGGATGCGTTATTACTAAATTATCCACTAATTACTCAAGTATAGTTGTGGGTATAGATGGGACACTCCATCCAGGGTGTGAGTGCTACAAGTCAAAGGGTGTAGTTTGGATAGACTGTAATGGACAGAAAAAAGACTTGCTGCTTCTCCTGCTACTTCTTTGCTTTACTACCTTTTGCCTGCCCTGCCATGCCATGGACTATTTCTCCTCTGCCATCCTACCATGCCTTGGAGCCAGCCAAGCATGGACTGAGACATCTACAAGCTGTGATCTGAAATAAACCTTTCCCCCTACAACTTTGGGTGTTGGATATTTTGTTTTTCTGAGACAGGGTCTCGCTTTGTAGTTCAGGCTGGCCCTGAGCTCACTATGGTGCCCAGACAAACCTCGAACTCAGCAATCCTCCTGCCTCTGCCTCCCGAGTGCTGGGATGACAGGCATGAGTCACCACGCCCAGCAGGTGTTGGATATTTTATCTCAGCAATGAGAAAATAGCTAAGATACTGGCTAACAACAAAATAGAAGGTGAAACTGTAAGCTCGTCTTAAATTCAGATGCCTTATTTAACAACAGTGCCCTGCACATTTTGAACATTATCTCCTGGTAGAAAAAAAAATGATACAAGGAAGGCTTTTATATTTTTATCATTTGAGTGACTTGGAATTTTCAAAGATCTATTTGAAATAAACCTGTCTGGGTAAGAATAGAGTTTCCTCCTCATAAACTATGGTAATCCTATGTTCACAGGAAATTTTATAAAGAGACAAGTTAAATCTTTAACAGAAAGATATTATATAAGAAGTTAACATCCAACAATGCAATTTATTTTACTAGTGTTCCTTTCAAGAGTTTTAGTGCTGTATGCCTCTAATAGTACTAACAGAAAAGCAAACGGATGCAGATTTTCCTGTGTGGTGTTTCACTCTCAACATTCTCAAAGTCCCTTGGACTTGAGAATCTCACGTCACACCTTCTCCTGCGGATCGCGCTGCCATTCCTTTGCTCTGTAAATTCCAGTAATTGTGGCTCCAGGTCATCCTTCTGCCGAATACAGTTGCCTCCTTCAGCCTAAAGAATTGTGTTTTCCTCTGAAGGAGCAGCTATTTTATTCCCAAGTAACCAAACACAGTTAAAGTATCTAACAAAAAGAACTGCTACATTTCCTTTCAAATCTTAAAATGCTTTCAATTAAAAAAACATTTCCAGAGAGAGAGGAAAATTGCCAATGCCAAGATTTATGCTGTAATTATATTCATTTTGAAATGTGATAGATATTAGGTGTTGTGGCAGATTGTGAGATAATATTCATCTCGCTTGTAAAACATATATTCCCATGAGATATGTAGAAAATACCGAATGTTTGGACAGAAATACAGGGTTTTCCATCTCCTGCACACATTTCCCATTGGGGCTTTTGAGCAGACCTTGAAAATAAATATTTCTTCTTTCAGCCTGTGGTAATTCTGGGGAGCTGAGGCTCCACAGCCTACCACATGACAGGCTCTGGAACTCTTCCACACGATTGGCCTGCTGGGTGGGTTGTCCCAGTTTAAAGTCAGGCTTTTCATTTTCATCCTTCAAAGCAAAGAACCCACAAATTCCTTGAGTTGGCTACTGGAATATCTAAATATATTTCTAATATGGGGCTGCTGTGCCGCATTTTTAAAAGTCTACTCTTTCTTTTAGGAGCCTAGAATATACCAGAATTCATTGCCAAGTGGGAGGGTGGGATATGAACGATCATCTCTTAAGAGAATGTTCAAGGAAAAGTTGGAATGTTCCCACATCTCCAAAGAAGATACAGGGTCTGCATGGGTCAAAATCTGTGTTTCTTGTAGCATTTCCTTTATCATCAACTCAACAGAGTCCTGGAGCAGAGGACCACAAAGGGCCGTGGAGCACCTGTGTGCATTGTGACCTGGGGCACATCCTGTCACCTCCTGGTCTGGCCTAGTCTCTTCCTGATCATACTTTTCTGCCTCAGGGGGGTGACTCCTGTGGTGACCACGGCCCCTGGCAAACTGTCCTTTCTCTGAGGCTGTCAGAGAAGCTGGGCCACAACTGCAATCACATGATTCTAAGAAAGAGAAGTACCTACAGCTCTGTGAGAGCTCCACTGAAGGAAAGAAAAGAGAGGGAAGAAGGGAGGAAAGGAGAGCGTTGGGGAGCGGAGGGGAAGCAAAAGCGGGGACATCATGTTCTCACCTACCACAAGAAGATTCAAGCTCTCCAACAGCTCTTGTCTTGAAATACTGTAGAAGAAAAGAGCAAGGTGTCCGTGGAGGACTCAGATCATCGTGCTGACTGTCCCCATCCATAAGCCGAGGTGGTGTGACCCTCTGTTGAATTTGCACTGACTCAGGGGACATAGATAGAAGAATAAGTGGAGATCTCCATGAATTTTGTTAACTCTATCAACAGAGTGCCACTGGCTTCCACATCTGGACATGGCCTCAGCCACAAGGTTAGAGTGGAAGCCTCCCTCTTCGGTAACACAGATCAGTAATGTATTGTGACATTAGGATCCGGTGTTGCTAACTTTTATGGCTATAATGATGCACACATCATTATGATTTCTCTATAAAGAATTTATTCAGTGCTGGGAAAATATGAGCTAGATGACAGACAGACAGACAGATAGATAGATATCTGTATTATCTGATCTTATTTCTCTCACAAACCTTAAAAAATGCATTTCCCCCTCTTATTGAGTACAGTTTGCAATTGAAACTGTTACTTAATCTGTAGTATCTTCTGTGGGCTTTACAACTAAACCCCATCTTAAATGCATTCGCATATTCATTGCCCCACCCACACCATTTAGCCATCTCTTCCTCCTCAGGAAACAGAACCTACCCAGAAAGTTTAGCTAGATACATAAAAAATGCTGTTTCCCAACCTTCTTTGCCACCAGCCAACAGCCATTAAGAGTCCAAGCAAAGATAAAGACTATTCTTCTGTTTATTCTTTGTTTCTAATTGGATGCAAGTTTTATGGTTGGAGCAAATCAAGCTATCATGAACAATAAGCTTCCTTGAGAATGAAGGCAATGTATAGTGGTGCATGATAGAAAATCTGGGGCCCCTAGACCAGTGAGGCATTGACTACATTGCTGTAGTTTTGAAAGAAATAAATTTCCTTTAAAACTACTGTTTATACTTGAAGTCGTGGGTCCTCACAATTGACCCTAGCCCTGTCTAATCCAGTCCACCACTTTATCAACTCCTACTGTCATCTTCTCTCATAGAAAAACTTCACAGGGCTCATTAGAAAGATGAACAAGACCATGTCCATCCTTAAAGCTCCAGTGGCTGACCATTGCACTTAAAATCCAAACTCCTCACCATGGTCCTTTTAGGCCCTGGCACCTCATAGCCCACTACTTGGTGCCTCACATGGTGCTCTGGCTTTTCCTCCCTCCACGACTGTTGCCCACTCCTACACCCAGGCCTTGTGCTTGCTGACCCCCCTGCTCAACATGCTCTCTCTCCGCACCTCGTACAGCTAGTCCTGCTCCTCTTCAGATTCCCCTGCTGCTGACAAGGCCACGCTGATTCCCTGTCAACGCTGCCAAGGTTTTGTCTTCTCCCACAGGAAGTTAGGCTCAGCAGAAAGGGGCGTCTTTACTTTCTCCACTTAGTTTTGTGTTCTAAACACTGAGAAAATATGTGAGTTTTGATAGACATTCAGTTCAAATGGTGTTTGGGGAATAAATGAACAAATCTTTTATCCCTACAGTGTGAAAGTTCTAAAGGAGTCTTCTTAATGCCAAACTACCAAAGATCTGTCAAAGATTCAGCGGAGTCCACTCGCCCTCATCTACCCATAGAACGAGGGACTATTCTCTCCTCCAATGACACTCATAAGGACACCTGGCCCTTAAGAGTTTGGAATGACACTTGCTTGCTCATACACGTACTTTCTCTTTCAGATGAGAACTTTTGACAAAAAGTCCCTGGCCTCTGTCTTTCTTGACTTGTCCTTCCCTAAGTGGAGCACAGCTCCTAGCACTGAATTCATCTTGTTTATGTTCACGAGTGGGTGATTTCCTTTCTCCATGACCCCTGCATCTTGTCATCTGTAGTTGTCACCCTAGTGTAACCTCTGTGTACCTCTGTGGTAGAAAGGATTGAAGGAGAATTTTTCAGGTTGCCCGGCATCTCCTCAACAGCCTTGCCCTGCTGGACCCAGGTCAAAGCTTTGATCTGAGCCACCATGGTCAATGAAAACATTTCTGCCTGCTTTCCCAAGGCAGTACATGTGGAAACTACAGGGAAACTTCTAGGAAGTATATTCTAGAGAAGACCATAAAAAAATTAAAACCAAGCCTAGGATAAGCCAGGAGGTAGGAAAGCGGAAATGAAGATTTGGTGGCCGTTGAAGAAAGACATGCAATCGTCATTACAGCGGATGTGAACAGATGAAGCTGGGGAACCAAGGATGACAGCACCAGCTCCACATGGCTCACACTCAAGAACGGCAGACCCTAGAGAAGCAGCTGCCCACTAGTGCTGGGCTTCTCATCCTGGGGAGGTTGGCACTCTGGACTGGATAATTCTTTGCTGTGCGGCACTAACACTTGCATTGCAAGATATTTGGCAGCATCGCTGGTCTCGGCCTAGTAAATGCCAGCAGCACCCAGTACCCACTGCTTTGTGCCAGCCATAAACATCGCCATCTTTTACCAAATAACCCTGGGGCACAAAATCACAGCCTTCAACTCACCTCTGTGATAGTATGAACTGAGGTTTCTCCGAGCTGCCTTGCGCAGTGTATGACCTTTGTGACACACTTACTTCAAGAGAAAGGGGCAATTTTGCACACACGATAGCCTCAGAGTGATTTGAGAGGAATGGAAACCAGCTTACAGTGGCGTGCATATAGGAACAGCTCAATGGGCAAAGTCGCCCTTCAGCCAGAAAAATAACACCTTGGCCAAGACAGTCAAGGTGGGCAGACATGGTGTCTTAAATGCTTCTATTCCAACGCCTTTAGGCAGCGCATCCATCACTCTCTGGTTGACTTCAGGCCCTACTATTCCCTCTCGATTACCCTACTCCTGTCACTCCTTCCTGGATCTGTCTGGCCGTGAAAGGCACTTGGATCTGTGGGCCTTGGAACACAATCACAACAGTTGCTGCTGACAAGATTCCTGTTGATAGGCACTATGTCCTGGGAAGTGGCCTCTGTTTATTGTATGTCCTCAGTGTTGGCGTTGTGGGATATGTGTATCTGCTCTGTATAGTTCTATGGTAAGGCCTGACCCACAATACAGGTTTCACCACGATTATTAGAAGTACAACGTACCCAAGACCATCCCGCAGAACGGCTCAGGTTGCCTTGTGACCATCTGCCCTGTGCCACCGCCAGGCCCCCTCCTGCATCACTGTGCCCTCCAGCAGTAGTGACCTGCTGGAACTCAGAGGAGACTCAGAGACATCAAGCCTGTGCCCATTTCCCCCAAACTGCCAAAACCCAGTTGTAGATGTGCTTGCAAGCCAGTCACAGTGTCATGGAGCTAAATCCCCAGCCGACATTTCTTTGTCATGGTTCCACTTCTTCATATTCATACTTTTGTTTCTCTTTGTATTTAACTTCATGTAAAATCACAGGCTTATGCCCCGTGTCAAAAAAAATCCACAGCTTTTAAAAACAGTTCCTTGGTGTTCTATTGCATTTATACACTAAACTTCACTTGGCCATGTCCTCACGGCTGTTGTGCATCTGGCATTCAGTGTTTTGCCATGCTGTGTGACAATGCAGTTACCTCCTGGACCTCTGGCCCTATGACATGTGCTCCAATTACTTCTTGGGATGACTCCTGACAGGAGCACCCGCACTGAGACATGTATTTTTAAGGCTTTTGCGGCATATTGCTCAATTGATCTGTGAAGAAGTTTGAATCTATGTGTAATATGAAAACCAGTATATGAGCTTGTCCATCCCACCAGGTCTGTCCAGTTCTTCCTTCTGATTTGCTAAGTGAATATTTTGATCTTTAAGGCCAGAGATATTATTTTATCTTTATTTTTCACTAGTCCTTTTTTCTTCATTAAAGTAACCTATTTATTTTTGTCTTCTCCTTCCTTGTAAATGGATTATCTCTGTTACTCCTTTTCAAATATCTGGCTCTATGCAGTAGTAATGATAGTTCTTTTCCAGTTTGTTAGGAATGCCTTTTTATTTTATAATTTCTCTCTCTTTTTTAGTCCTTGTAAGTCACTTTTTAAAAAACTGTATAGAATCCAGCCTATTAATGTTTCCCTTCTTCTCCTTTCCCCAGTCCTTTGGCTCCACCTGCATTCTATCTTTTCTCCCAACCAGAGTGAGCATCGCCCACAAGACACACAGCAACCCTGACCTGGTTTTCCTCCTACATCTCAGACCACCTTACCGTTTTCTGCCTCCTCCCTCACCCAGGCCTCTCATCCTGGCGTCCCCTGCTCTTGGCTCGTTCTCCTCCTTCCCACTCAGCCTCCTCCTCGGAGGCACCAGACCTCCCCTGAGCACACGCCCCGCAGCCCTCCATCTCCCGCGCCGCTCCAGCCACGGCCCCCACGCTCAGCCGCTCGCTGGGTCCCTTCCAATGCAGCCCCACGGCACTGTGACCTGTTCTGCCCCCTGCAGGTGATCTCAGCCTTGGTGCAGCGCACTGCCTTCCCCTCTGCTGCCCACGCCAAAAGCTGTGGGGCTTCTCAGTGCGGCCCCTGCTTTGATATGGAGGTTAATTAGATTAAAAACTTTGCATCGAACAGATTGGCTGAGTAATTTGCTTATTTTTATTTATTTTCAGTTTTTTAAGACCTCATCTCACTATGTAATTCGAGGGCGCCTTGAACTCACTCAGTAGTTCAGGTTGGCCTCAAACTCCTCCTTTAGCCTCCTGGTGTTGGGATTACAACTGTGTGCCACCACGCCCAGCTGGGCTGAGAGATTTAGAGTTTGGGATATTTAGTGAATATTTTCCTTCCTTAAACCTTGGTTACATCAGGTATAAAGTAGAAGTTCTGTGAGCACTTACTTTGCACAGTTGTCCTGCAGATTAAATAGGGAGTGTTTAGGATGGTTTGTCTCATAGCATAAGTGTCCAACACAGGTCAACTGTAATAGTCACTTATCACACTACTTCTGGCCACATATCCAGAAGGCCAATTGCAACCCTGCTGCCATAGTCCTCTTTCATCATCACTGGTCTTGCTAGATGTGTCTGTGACCTCCTCTCCCCATTCTTTAATAGAACACCAGGTTACCCATAATGTAACTTCTGCCCTTCACTCTAGTGCCTATCTCATGCGCTCTACCACATGAGTGTAACAGTCAGTCACTCGCTAGTGCTTCATAACAACCATCTCTGAGTTTGTGGTTCTTCAAGTTGAGTCTGAGTTGGCTTCAATGGACTAGATTAGGCTTTGCTGGTAACTGGACTCTGCACTGCAGTTTGGGCTTTAGAAATGTGCTCCCTTTGTGCTTGCTCTAGGACTCAGGCTGAGGAGCTAACCCAGTTGCTGAGGAGCCCAGTGAACTTTAGAAAGCAGACAGTCTGCATATGTCACATTGCTTAGAATGCCACTTGCCATGAAGTCACATGGAAACATCCAATATCACTGAAGCAAGGACATGTATGCTGCTCCCTGTAGGAGAAGTAGAGAGGGCATTTGCCAATTAAAATACTGTGAATTTAGCAAGTCCACTTGACATGCCGCATCATGAAATGCCTCACCTGCCATCCACCTTTCCTCCTCATAACAAAGGGCTGCCAACCCTGGACTGCTCAGTTGAGTGGTCCCATCTCAGTCAAGCTTTTCCATGTCTCCTAGAGAGAACAGGCCTTGTCTCCCCTGGTCTCCTACCCTGGGCTGTTTCTGGGCAGTTTTCTTGTTCTCATTTGTCTATTGTCCTCTCTGCACCTGATATTCAGGAGATGTTTGTTATTGTTGAGTGTTTAAATATCCAGAGTTGGTCTAATAACCCTCTAAATAATTTAGTCAGCATAATGTTGGCTCTTCTCAAATAATTCTTTTTTAAAAATCTGAAAGTAAAAAAAAAAAATCCTGTTAGTAATTTCAAGCCGGATATTCTTTGGGTGGAATCTCAGACAACCACCTGATAATTGTCCTATTTTCACAGAGGGACCTTGGATTGAGTGAGCAGTGCCATTTATACAGCAGCTTCACAGTCAACTAGTTCAAACTTGTGACAAAGGCAAAGCTCACTCATATTCACTGGGGCCAGTAGATCTACTCCAACCTCACACGCCAGCATCCCTGCAATGGAAGGAGCATCATATTCTGCTTGTCCACTGGCCCTGCATTCCCTAGCCCGGTCCTATGTGCTCATGGTCCACTCTGCTCTGAGAGCTTGTGGTCATCATCAGCTCTGGTCAGCTCCTACTGCTGCTGACACAGCATGTGGGGAGCTCCCCAAATCCAGGCGAGAGCAAGAGCTCACCCACTAAGATACTGTCTCAAAGAAACTCTTCCTGGGTGAGATGTGATGCATGAGACATTCTCTAGTGGAACTATGTTGAAGCCAAAATAAATAAAAAAGAAAAAGTGGAAAAGACTCAAACAGGCAATTATTTGTAATAGAAAAAACTATTGATTTTCCTTTTTTGATACATAGTCTAAATTATCCCTCAAGAAAAGTAGTAATGCATCTTTAAACAGATTTATTGGTTCTAGGAGGGGAAAAATGTATTATTTAACTTCAGTGCTATTGGATTTTTCTTTTATATTAGATATAGAAATAGGACAGAGAAACAGAAATGGGACAGGGAAATTCCTCCAAGCATTGCAGTAGTTTGGGACCCCAAGGTAAGATAGCTGGTATTTCCATATAGCAAAATGTGTAAATAAAGGATCATTTTTTTTTCTGGCTAGAAAAATGGTATCACACATTTCAAATAAGCATATTTTCCCAAAAAATGTGAAGTTCTCAGGGATGAGGTAAATAAACCACCATGGACACCCCAGGTTTCCCTGAGGTCCAACTTCTTTGTTAGAAAGGATTTTCACACTTGGCATATTCCTGTGACATCCCTGATACTGGAACTATGATATTTTTTCCCTCAGCTGGGTGCACTACATGTCTTTAGCACTTTCTGCCTCTCACTCCCTGGATTCTTAGGCCAGAATGTGCCAACATCCAATGTGGCATGGAGAATTACAGTCTGTGACCAAACGAGCCTATGACCAGTGGAAAAAACTAGGTTGACCTCTCCCAACACTGATCAGAAGACAGGCTCTGGCTCCGTGGGGCAGGGTCCCAAGTCTCTCTATACATCTCATGGACCTTGCAAACCATTCGGGTTGGGTACCACCCTCAGAACCAATCCCAAGGGACATGGCTGGACTGTCACCAAGAGAAACTACTCACAATGGCAGGGAAGCATTTTGCAAATACATGTGCTCTAAACACCACGAGTAGAAAATTCCAAGCCCCAGCTACAAACTGAAAACTTCACAGGGTTTGTTCTTTTTAGTTCAGCAGGTGAGTTTCATTTTTGTGATAATCAGTTTGAGTAACTCTCCAGCAGGACTTAGTGTGGACTAACCCACAAATTCAAAGATCAAGAACCACCAGGGCTATTAAGTTCCAGACTGCCCTCCTTCTTCAGGTCCACACACTCAATCTGCACCCCCCCCACACACACACACCACAGCCATCTGGGGACCCTTGTTCTTACACCCTAAGGAGATGCACCTAAGGAGATGTCTGAGCATGGAAAGGGGATACCAGTATTTGTCCCACTGCCTAGAAAAGTTACCTCTTTCTCTTTATGCTAAATGTGATGTACCAAGTCTTTGTGAGTGTCCTGCATTCATACTCCTGAGAGTGATTATTAATAGGTCAAGATTCAACACACTGTATCCAAGTGCTACATTCCACTCGATAGCCTGTGGACTAGAAAACCCCTTCCCTGATGACCATGAATCATGGCATCCCATGTTGAATAGACTATGAAAGGTCTAGCCAGGTGTGGTGGCACACACCTGTAATTCCAACAGTCAAGAGACTATGTTCAAAGCCACCTTGGGCTACTGAGTGAGTTCAAGGCCATCCTGTAGTGTATAATAAAAACTGTCTCAAAAACACTCAAAACAAAACAGTACGTCCTACCAGATTAGTGGAGCACAGTTCTGAGTGTGGCTGTGGATGATTGACAGGTAGGCCAGCAAACTAAAGTGAGAAGACCCACTCTGAAGGTGGGTGGTATTGAGCATCAGGCTTATTCCTTGGGCAGGATAAAAGGAAAAAGAAAAAAGTGGAAGAAGGAAGTTTGGGAAGAGGTCCAGTCTTCACCATTACCTTTGGCCATGGTTCTTCAGTTTCTCCAGCCTTCATAGACTCCCACTGACAATTCTCTGGGAAGCTTCGAGAACTTCAACCCTGGGCCATGGCTGTGTTCAAGGGGCCTCTCATTCTTCTGTTTCCATCTTCTCGGACTGAGCCACTAATGGATCTTCCAACTCTCCAGTCCACAGAACACTACTGTGAATTTTTCTAATTTGAATCCTGTCTACCTAATAACTCCCCTTGCAAATTTATATAGTATTTCCTATTGATTCTGTTGCTTTAGAGCAACCTATTACACCTGCCAATGCCACAAGATGAAAGCAAGAAGCATCCTAGCCACCTGAAACACCACAACACTGCCCTTCTGCTGTCTTCTGTTACATTCTGCTCTCACCTGCTCCTACAAGTGTGCATGCCTTTCCCTTCCGTCGACAGCACTCACCACTCTCCCTCATGAGGACCAATGTTGTACATGTCCTTTCTCCAGCATGTGCATTTGGGGGACCCTGCCTATCAGAAGTTTTCATCACCTTTTCAGCAGATGAGATGAAATCTTCTCTACATGAACGTATTGCTTAAAAACCAAGCCGATGAAAGCTAGTCAGATTTAAGAAATGTTGGCCACATGCAAGAGAACAATTCATAAAGACCGCTGTGTACCTGCGTTTGATCTACATGTAGATACTTGCTTTAGTGACCCCACTGAGGTCAGGTTCAAACTCCCTTGTAAAGAAGAAACCACACAAATATCCATAGTCCCACTGTGCAACAAATGATGCTGTGATTGGGGGCTCGTCTTTAAAACTCCTGCTAATTCAGATGGCAGGATGAAGTGTGCCATATCATAATTAATCCCTCATGTATTGTAAGCAATTTAATGCCAAAATAATCAACAGAAGTTTTTTTAACCCCTTTGTAAATACATAATAAATACTGTCATTTAGCTGCAGCAAACATTGGATTTCTTTCCTTTCTCTGAATAACACTATTTATGGGATAAATATCAGACTTCTTTTCCTATCTTTCCCTTCTCAAGCCCTACCAACTACGTATATATCCACTTCCTAAGAAAATAAACCCCAGATGTCAAAAGAAAAGGACTGTGCTTAAGGTCTAGATGGTACCTCATAGAGCGATGTTTCTTAGAGTCCAAACACCAGTCAAGAACAAACACAACAAGGAAGAAGAAAGAAAATGGAATAAAGTGGTATCCCCTTACTCTGTCATTTATTTTTTTCCTCAGGGATTACTGGCCCAGACATGACAGATGTTATTATTATTTCCTTGCTCTGCAAGACTAAATCCGTGCTCTTAAATGAATTGCATTGTGTAGTTTTGGTAAAACCTGGTTCACTTCATACAGAAGTTGTGCCAGAAGAGAAGTGGCCACGCACTGTCCTCTGTCTCCATGGAGGGTAGAGCATGCACAACACAAGGTCTACAGTTCCCGTGTTAGCCAGTACTCTTTCCAAGAGGTCTTGCTGCTCAGTGTCTGTGGCATCCTCAATTCTCAGGGTCCCAGTGTTCCTTTTGTTTTAGATAGAAGCTCTCCTGTTAAATTAATATAGTGATCAAAAAGGGAGCTCTTAGAGCATCCTCCATGTAGACAACTAATCTTAAGTTGTTGTGTGTGAGAAATAATAGTATTAAAATCTAGACATTGATGTGACACTTCATAACAGGTGGCAAGACCAAGACATTACTGAGTTATTTTAACAAAACCTGTGTGGAAAGGATTTTAGGGAGCAGAGTGGAATATAGAGCCCCAAGAAGGTCTCTTTGTGATTAGTTTTAATTATCACAGACTGGAATTTCTCATGGAATCATCTTATGTTTACCCCTTGGTATCTTCTAGCCTCCTACTGTTAGAGAAAAGGGAGACTCTCCTTAAGCTATTTAAACATGTGGTGTGGATATGCAAATAGCTTACAACTAAGGTTCCATAGTTCTCGTGGTATTCTTTGCATCCTTATTGGCTTTATTTAACTCATAGGAAGTATCTACTTGCCCAAAGCTTACAATTCAAGTCTTCGCATGTTCATGTATGCCTAAGCACATGTGCATGCACACAGATTGCAAAAATAATTACATGTTATAAAGTCATCCTGAGTGCTAGCTTATAGGAGGCAAGAACTAACTGTTTCTTATTTCTCCACGAATTCCTAGATCCCAGTACATTGTTCCATCACTGTCCTGAGAGGACAATGTTCATCTGAGGAGGGATCATAGATCCATATTAGCTTGTCAGTCACACACATAATACGTGAGGAGTGTCGAGGTGTTTTAAGAGTCTGTACAGCTAGACACAGTGGCATGTGTCTGTTGTCCAAGTTCTGGGGATGCTCAGGCAGGGGCTCACCTAATCCCAAGCATTCAAGATCATTTCATAGCGTACACCTGTAATGTTAGCATTTGGGAGGCTGAGAGAGGAGAATCACAAATTCAAGACCAACCTGGACAACTCAGCAAGACTCTATCTTTAAAAATTACTAATTAATTACAATAAATTAAAAGTTGGTGCACCATACTCTCTGTTTCCTGGACTAAACACAGGTCAGAGGACACTGGCAAGTAGTTGCAAGCCATAGGGTGTCTTTGCATGGTCACACGCCAAGGTTTTACCCGTGTTTAATACTCCTTTTGAGTTGTGTGGTCAGGTTAACTAACCAATTATACAAGCAGATCCAGAGTGGATAGCAGATGCAAGGCGAATCGGGACAGAGCGGACCATGGAGAGTGGCAGCAGTGAGCAGGAAGGGGACAAAGACACTGAGTGGACCTTCCTTGATGCCAAGGTGAGGCGGGCTTGCCTGCGGGCAGAGGACAATAAAGCTGATCACTTTCTGCTGCTGCCCGTATTGCAGTACGTATATCTTTATTACCAGGAATAGCACCTCCATCCACACAGTTCTCCGGTTCCCTGTAAAGTGGCTTCAGATGTGCAGGGGCGAAAATGGAGCACAGAAAGGTTTGCAGAAGCAACATTTAAAACCGCCAAATCAATCTCCCTTGTAGACTTTTCTTTTAAAATAAACTTATCTCTGCAAACTGCCTCTTGAAGCTTTTGCTTTCATGGTAGAGTTTCACTATTTTATGAGCTGGCGGCAAAGCCCTAAAACCAGCAGCTCCTGCAGGAGACACTATCACACCGGTTACAGAAGTACTGTCAGGAAAATAAAATGTGGCAATGGAGTCACTATAAATTCACATGCACTCATATGCACACACTATACATCGTGTGTGGACCAAAAGAGAAGAACTACCTTACACCATCTGCTCCTCAGGAGGACAGATGATGGCACAGATACCAACCCCTTAACCTTCCCTCACACTATGCTCAGCAAATGCACTAGAGACAGAAGCCATCCAACAGCTAAAGTGGCAGGTCCCTGAGTATTTCACTCTAGCACCACTGGGCTGTTTGTAAGACAAGAACAGACGTAAAAATATTTCACTGGAGTCACTGCTTAACAATGTAATATGACACCTTCCGTGAAACTGATTAGCATAAATCAACATACTGTCCACTTTATAACATCAATCTCAAATACTTTCATCTTGAAATAGTAAAAGGTAAAAGACAATGCATGGAGATCGTTAAGATTTTGCTGGACTGTTACAGGTGTTATGATTTGGATCTAAAACGTCCTCCAAAAGCCTCCTGTGTTTAGAAGGTGATTGGATCACTGGGTCACTGTACTCATCAGTTAATTCATCTCTTGATGCATTCCTAGCTGAATGTGCTGTCAAGAAAGCAGGGTCTTGCCCGGCGTGGTGGCTCACGCCTATAATCCCAGCACTCGGGAGGCAGAGACAGGAGGATTGCTGAGTTCGAGGCTTGCCTGGGCCACATAGTGAGCTCAGTGCTAGCCTGAACTACAAAAGCGAGACTCTGCCTCAAAAAAAAAAAAGAAAGAAAAAGAAAGAAAGAAAGAAAAAGAAAGAAAAGAAAGAAAGAAAGAAAGAAAGAAAGAAAGAAAGAAAGAAAGAAAGAAAGAAAGAAAGAAAGAAAGAAAGAAAGAAAGCAGGATCTGGCCGGAGGTGGTCTCTGGTGGCGTAACCCTGGAAAGATGTCTTCTCCCCAGGTGCCATCAGTTGAGCACATTTCCCTCCACTCTGCCTTCCTGCCCTTGGAGCCAGACAACCATGGGGCTAAAATGGTTCCAGAATAAACCTCTCTGTCTTTCAGTTGATGTCAAACATATTCAACATTGTGTTACAGAAACATAAAAAGGGATAGGATGATGGATGACAACATAAAGTATACATGAAGATGGAGCTGGGCACCAACATATATGTGTCAACATAGTAATCCCAGGCACCTTTATTTTCATCCCATGAGCTTCACACAAGTAGATGCATGGTTTCCTAAGTATAGTACACACAAGCAGAGTTCTAATTATCTTCACGATCCCAAACAGTTCTGTGATTGGGCAGTATGACTTACAAGTTTCCTGGTATATCATAGGCCATGTGAAGCATTGAAAATAGAATCCCTGAAGTTCAAACTGTGGATCATGTGCTACACAGGGCCTACATCCACACGGAGAGAGGGAGAAAAACCATGTCTCTGAGTGACATTTTCCAGACTGATGGATGAGTTCAGTTTCTCAGGGTGGCCAAAGGCCATGTGCTCCTTGCCAACCCCAGCAGTGGCTAACACAACCCCTTCCTTTCTTTCCTTCCCTCAAGCTGTCTTCCTTCTTTTGAAATTATTTTTTTAATGACTCTTCAATTTAGCCTATTGAGGGAACCAAAGGGTTGGAAAATTTGCCCAGGATACTTTCTTTAACATACCAGAAGGGTCGAACTGTAGGTACTTAACACCTTCTTCAGACTTTTGTTGGGTACTATTCCACTTGCTTGGATGGTGTTAACTATTGACTGTATCTATAGGATGCCAAGATTTTGCTACTGAAAATAAACCCTGCAGTACAGTGATATAGGATATGGCTCCTTGGTTGTAGGAAGACAGTCACACATTTACATGCAATCTCTCTCCCTGGTCCATGCATGCAGAGAACGAACCAGCAAAGATAAACACAAGGGCCCCTGTGAGAGTAGTGTTAGATGTATTTCCTCCCTTTCTCCACATCACTTCTTGAGCACTGCAAAGGAAAAAAACAGTGTGGGCTTTTGCTGTTGCACTCTTGTGCGGTGATAAAAGCATTAAACAGTTGGGCAGGGTGGCTCACGCCTGTAATCCCCGCACTTGGGAGGCAGAGGCAGGAGGGTTGCTGAGTTCAAGGCTTGCCTGGGCTACATAGCGAGCTCAGGGCCAGCCTGAACTACAAAAGTGAGGCCCTGTCTCAAAAAAAAAAAAGCATTAAACATCTCGTGCACAGTACCTAGTATTGTACTCTCATATATAATTTTTAATTCTTAAAAATACTCATCAGCTGCGGTTGTAAACCCACTTGATAGATGAGGAACAGGGCTTTTAGTGGCCCTGTCCCTTCCGGTAGCATCTCTGCAGCATTAGAACCCAAAGTGAGGCGATCCCTGGAAGATGGTCCTGCACTGAGTTACCTCATCAGTGGCTTCTGTGGTTGTTTAGCAACAGCAGGAATTAAGCTAAGAGGTGTAATTCAGTTAATAAGTCATTATTGAATTCCAGCTATGTACTCCTACTAAAAAGAAAATAATAAGGCAATTAAACATTGTTCACTTGTTTTTTTTGCACTGGCTTTCCAAACAGCTTCTGAAAGGTCCACCCTTTGAGCAGCAGAAAAAAAAAAAAATCTGAGCCCAATTACTTATTCTTTCCCCAGTTTGCAAGAAATTACCACCAATTATTTTTGGAACTACATTGATTGAATTTAGCAAAAAGGGAAAAAATATACAGGTAGTTTCAATATTTTAATTGGATGATCATTTTTAAATTTAATTTAGATTTATATCTCAACTCTCCAAAAATAAAAATCTGGCAGTTTTAGGACAATTGGGGATGGTTGGTGGCTCCTGCCTATAATCCCACCCCCCTGGGAGACTGAGGCAGAAGAATTGCAAGTTAGAGTCCCGCTTGGGTAACTCAGTGACTCAGCAAGACATGTCTCAAAATAAAAAATTTAAAAATGGCCAGGGATGTAACTCAGTGCGAACAAAGACCACAAGTTTAATCCCCAGCCCCCACCCCAAGGCAACCGACCATAAGTATGGTTCAGCTTCCCCAATATTCTGTGAGAAGGGAGAAAGGACCACCGTAAATATTTGGTTAATTTATCTAGCTTAAATGGACCCTTTCAATACAGCTTTGAATTTCTCCGTGCCTTGGATTTAGTTCAGTCTTTCTTTCAAGCCATGCATCCATAGGAATTTGGGGTGCTCTTTCAATACAGAAGGTATCTTTTTGACATTTGAATAATATAACCTCTTCCACCACCTCTTCCAATGCCTTTACGTTTCCACCAGTGACTTGGCAGGGTCTCTACTATTGCTGCAGACACAGTCAAATCACCTCCATGATTCATACAAATTGCTGCATGACACATGCAGAAACTAGGATTTATTGTCAAGAGTTGAAAGAACCAGTACAAGGGATGGGATCTGATTTCATGTGAATATGTAGACACACAGGCATGATTTTCTTCCCAGGTATAGGTAGAAGCAAATCAGTTACAATCCGATGGCTGGAGATAAGATGACTGAATTTGTTAAAAATGATTAAGGAAATCATTTTAATCATCCAAAAAGTTCATTATGCCCAATTTTAGGATTTGAACAGTTGTGAGGACAGGACTGATAATTTACGAGTCATTGGTATCATGCAAGGATAATGAAAATAAATGCATTGATTTGAAAATATGTATGCCAGCTTTTTGCATATAAATAGACTTTAAAAATCTTATTGTGTTTTATGGCCCCACATAAATAACAAAACAACCTCATGACTTGGAAATAAAGCACGTACGTCTAAAGCACTCCAATAAGACAGCTTGGTTTTTCCATTAAATCTCCCCAGTCATGCCCGTGAGTGGGCGAATGGGTGAGACCCCTGCACGGGGGCGTACAGAAGCAAAGGTGATCAGTGCCTGTGGGCCGTGGATGTGCTCAGACTCACCCAGGAAGCCAGTGAAGCAGGGACTCCGATGCCACAGAGCTGGGTAGGCAGACAGCGTCCATTTTTTTTTTTTTTTTTTTTTTGAGACAGGGTCTCGCTTTGTAGTTCAGGCTGGCCCTGAGCTCACTATGGAGCCCAGGCAAGCCTTGAACTCAGCAATCCTCCTGCCTCTGCCTCCCGAGTGCTGGGATGACAGGCGTGAGCCACCACGCCCGGCCATCGTCCATTTTTAACAAGCTTCCTAACGCTGCACTTGCCCCCAGCTTTAGGACACACGTGGAACAGCAAAGCCCTGGACTTCTCTGTCTCCCACAGGTTTTGTCTGTAACTGCGTCCTCTAAAAAATGATTCAGATATAGAAGAAAAGAGAGCTTCTACAGTTGTCACAAGAAACATGTTATCCAGAGATATATGGAGGATATATTTAAATAAGTAGGGTTTAGACAAAGCTTGATTAGCCGACTTTGCCATTTCACGGGTTGTTAATGTCTAATTCTAAGATTTTGACTATGAACTTTCTTATTCATCCCTTCATTGTCCCTGTAAGTAGCTCTCTGTATGTAGGTGAAAAATGCAGGTAAAAGAAATCTTTTTACCCATCAGGGACGCTGATGTGTTCCCAGAAACCAAATTCAGTAATCTCCCACATTCACACTTTTGCTTTCTGTAGTTTTAGGGACCCATGAAGAGCCATGATCCAAAAAATTTAAATGGAAAAAGATCTAGAAAAATGCATTATTTTAAAACCATACGCACTTCTGCTTAATGTCATGATTCATCCTGTTTTACTCCCTAGCATCCTGTCTCATGTGTCCACTCTGTACACACTGCCCACCCAGGGGCCAGCGCTGCCATCTTGGTTATCAGTATAGTAGATAGGCTTAGCTGTTATCTTTGGTTTAAAACACCCACTGGGCATGTGGCAACATATTTCTCATAGATACATTATTTCAAAAGGTTTTTATCCCTCCTTCTCTCCCTCCTCTTCTTCCTCTTCCTCCTCCTTGATCTTCGTCTTCCTCTACCCTCTCTGCCTTCCCTTCCTCCTTCTTTCCCTGTTTATTCTTCGGTCAATGAGAAAGAATTTTTAATTTAAAATCTCCTGACAGCACCTCATCTATCTGTTAGTCACGGTTAATAAATACAACTAGCAGATCTCAATGCTTTTAAGCACTGGAGCAATGGGACTTAAGCACTTGCAGACCCTGTATGTGAGTAAACCAGGGAATCCCAGGTCATCCCTGGATCTTCCTGTGAAGAACGGGAAGCAACACCAGCAATTCATAAGCCCCCCAGCAGTCACATCTGAAATCTACAAACTTCTCAGAACTATAAATTTATTAAGAAATTATCTTTGAAAACAAAGACATGACATTTATGAAATGTTTTGCAAGTGTCTTTTCACTTCATTTTAACTCTTTGTTTCCAAATTATCTTTATTTATTTTTTCATAAGGAAATGTAAATGTTAACATTTTTTTCTATCCCCCTGACTGCACAGCAACTTAAGGCTATAATTCTAGGAATCAGTTACCCAAGAGCAGACAAATAAATTGGTTAAGGTGTCCTCACTTATCCAACTAATTTAAAACTTCAAAGTAGTATTTTATGAAATTCTGCAGCTAAAAGTATATAGGACATTGTACACCTTATTTTCTCAATGGCTGCAACTCTACTTTGACAGCCACTTTCAAAGGAAGAGAGAGAGCCAAACAAAGAAAGATTTATATTCAATTTTAAACTAGCAGCTACTTTATAAATCTCAGGCCACTAAATGAATCACATCAGTGTAACTTTACAGTGACACACTTTATCCCCAAAACACTCACATACAAATAAATTGAAAATAAAATATAGTTTAATATTAAACTTACTGAAATTAATATTGATATAAAATTTGGTTAGTGCTTGAAAAACTCAGAGAAGGGGATAATGTCACACCCAACTTTCTCGATCTCAGTTTAACAAAATATACTTTAATTTAGAATCCTAAATTTTTTCAAATCATTGGTGAATTTTGGTATTCCTTTAATATTTAAAATATGTCTGTTTCATACATCTGTTATTTCTGCCACTCTTCTCTTTTCATCTTAAAATGCATGAATACCAGAAGTTCCAATTTTATTTCAGTATTGATTTCTATGTTGATGAATATATTTTTCTTTCTTTGGTTCTTTATTTGTATAAAAAAATCACATAATATTGTTTTCCTTTCTTTTTATTAAAATGTTATATTTGATTTTCCAAGGATAAAATAGCTCACACCAACTGAAGTAAAGTTAAAACTTTGAATCTGGAAAATAGCCAAATGGACCAGCCACACAATATAAGAAAGCTCTAAATCAGCAGTAGTCATAAATCAGTCATGCCACTCAAATTCACATTTGTAATGTAATTTATTTTAGAGAAAATTTATAACTATTCAAGCTTCACTATTTATTAGGTAAGGGGGTGGAGACCTGAGTGAAGTATTTGTGTCGTATTCTTTTTATAACCTATTAATTCAAATAACTTGTAGCATTTAAGTAGTCTCAGTTGCTTTATCTAAGTGTGGCAGATTATCCTGTGGTTTTCAACACAGAGTTGGGTGGACTGATGACTCTTTTTTTTTAATTGAATTCTTTATTGGTACAATTTATATACATCTCAAAATCACATATAACATTGGGAAATTTGTACCAGTATATGCCACAAGTTAATTCTCATTTTTACCCATATCCCTACCCGCTCTCCCCTCCTCCCCCCTTTATACATGCTCTTTTATTTTCTTTCTGTATCATATTTATTCCTTCCCCTCATCATATTCCCACACCAAGTTTCCTATAGCCTTTTAACCAGAAACTCTTATTTGATTAGAGGCTTCTGTCAATGAATACCAAAGGGCTCACTAGCAACCTGAATGAACCAAATACAATGTCTAAAATAGATCTCATCCCCAGACAGCAATTTACTCTTGGTGATATTTTACATTTTAATAATTTTTGTTACAGTTATACTGCAAAACTAAATCTTTAATCACTTTAATTTTTGCTAAAAACTGTGCATCTGTTCATGTAACTAGGTTCTAACCCTCCAAACAGTCTCATTATCCTTTACCCAAGGATCATCTGATCTAGGTTGCTGTACACTAAAATTCATTCGTGAATGCGTGAGAGGTACCTCTTCCTTGGAGATAGATAGATTTCATCTTTGAAAAAGAATTTTTCTGTATGCAGATATGTATGACGCAGTCATTTTTGGAAATAGTTCCTTGATCTATTTCTTTAATTCAGATTGTTCATATTTTTAATATTATGCATGAAATTTTCATGGTCGAGGTCCGGAGGGTTAACTCAGTGGTTCCGGTGCCTGCCTTGCAAGCGCAAGGTCCTGAGTTCGATCCCCGGTAACCACATACAGTGCTGGGCGTGGAGACTCACGCCCACCAGCAATCAATACAACATACCACAGTGCCGGGCATGGTGGCTCACGCCTATAATCCCAGCACTCGGGAGGCAGAGGCAGGAGGATTGCTGAGTTCGAGGCTTGCCTGGACTACATAGTGAGCTCAGAGCCAGCCTGAACTACAAAGCGAGACCCTGTCTCAAAAAAAAAAAAAAATTCATAGTAGAATAGAATAAAATCTAATTGTGACTGTGTGTGGTTATTTCTTGGGTTTCCAGAAAAATGAATCTATAATGTGCTATTTTATTCTGAGGTATCGAAGAGAAATGTTTGTTTTTTTAAATATATACATGTGGTATTCAGCAGGTACTGGAAGTGATATTTTAAGCTCCCTCAGTTATGTTTCAATATGAGTATATTAATTCCTATGCAAATCACTCCATAGCAGGGTTCATTGTCACCTTGATGATGGTAAAAGAAACTTCCATATATTATCTGGAAGAGAAAAAGAAATCCTAAGAGTTTAGGAAGATCAGAGGAACATTAAGCCAAGTCTTTCTGAAAATTTCAGACTTTTTAATGTTAAGTTACATGGAATGGATTCATTGTGTGGGGGCAGATGTGACAAATGCCAGATGTGACATACACAACAGGGCCCACAGGATTAGAATCAGAGAAGACAGCCAGGGGAGATTTGATTGCCTCAAATTTTAGCAAACTGTTCATGATAGCAAGAGTTAAGGCCTTTTCTACTATGTATTTTTGGAAGTAAAACAGGTAAATATATGAGGATATGTTGGTAAGTATTTTGCTAGGAAAAATCATAATGCATAACCTTTAAATATTAAATTTAATTTCAAAATAATATGATTCTAAATTCTTAAAAGCAATGAACAAATTTTTCTACTGATCTTTCATCATGGTCCACTAGAATCATTCAGAATTTACTAATTGGTTATAGAGAAATAAATACTTGCATTACCTTGTAAGAAAATACGTAGTTAACATCTAAAGCTACTTTATGTTTTATTGTTCCATTAAGAACTTGAACCACGTGATGGGCATGAGGTAACAGTACTATAAATGCCGTGATACTGTTTGCTCTTCTAGTAGGGTCTCTTTTCTCATACTTCAGAAACTGAAGGCTTTGCCTTTGGGTTTACTCTAACTTGGTTGGTTTGTAACTTGGGAAAATAAGTATTATTACCAATCCTCCTAGTTTCCCTCCAGGACTAAGCAACTGTCATTGCTACCAGGTAAATTGTCCATGCAGAGTGAAGAGTTGAGAGAAGACAGTTCCACCAGAATTCTGAGTTGCAAGGTTCCTGCTCAAAGCGTGTTTTAATGCATCCCTGGATTTGAAACACACAAAAAGCACATGTATATCACAGGTTAGAAATGCATGTTTATTTTCTAAGTAGTTGTAGGATAACCCAAACCCCAGTAGGGTTGTCATTCTAATAGACACATTATCTTAGCTTGTCTCAAAGTGAAACAGATCACTTACTGCAAACAAAGCAGAGATTGTCATCAAATGGCCGGTGAGACCTATTGAATCTTGCTCCTTCTTGAACTTTCAACAAGCTGAACTCCACACCCAGATGAATGAGGGCACCCTGGCTGATAATGCTTTGGTTTGAACCTAGAAGGATGTACCAGAAAGGAGGGAGGAGAAGACAAGGTTTTCAATGCTTTAGTTCAAAAACCTTCCAATGTCCTTTGCTAAAGACCTGCAGTGAGTGCCTCTCCTTTGAGCTTTGGGCATGGTCCTCAGGTTGTCGTGTGGGCCTCTCTGTCTTAATAAGCAAGGGAGATCTAAGAGGAGTTAACACATTTTGGAGGGAATTTCTTCCTCTGTCATTTATCAATGCCTGGCTTTGTCTAGGTATTGCCTGTGCATTCACACAATATCATCACATTCTCACAGATCCAAAAACGGAGTCAGTCCCCCAAGGAAAAAATAGATAACCCTTCAAGATGAACCCCAGCCCTCGGTGTGCTAGGGTCTCTCTGTGTGCCCAGGTACATGGGAAGTGTACGCACATCCAGCAGGAGTATGACAGTGGAACAATACCACCGGGAACTCTCCCACCAGGATTTCTTACCTGCCTCCCAAATCCTAGAAACCTGGGCTCTGGCCAGAAGTAAATGAACAGAACAAATGAAAGAAAGAAAGAATGTCTCTGTCATATTTATGGTCTATGATCTAAACAGAAGCCGAAAATACCAGAAATTTCCAAAAGGGGCTGTTTCTAGCAGATTTTTCAGACTAATTTTCATAACCGCATTTGCTTATGCAAGAGACTTAGACAGTTTGAATTAAGCATTTGAACTTCCGGGTGCTCATTTGAACCACAGCCAAACTCTGAACTTTTCAAGTTCCCCCATCATTAATCAAAATTCCAAAGATCAATGGCATGTAATGAATCAAGCATAATAACGACCATCAGTTGGGATAGCAAGGAGTCACATCAAGGGAGCACTGGGATGCAAGCGGGATCAAAACCTGGCTGACTGTGAATACCAAGTGAATCAGCACTACGGTCCTGTCCAGAGAAAAGCTGACCCAGTGAGAGGCAGAAAAGGAACGGCGTGTGGCTCTGTCCCTCCCTGTGCACAGTGACCACAGCCACAGTTATGGGACACTCAGGGAGGCCTAGAAGTTTACGTGCTGTGCTGACTTCTTCCATCCGGGTGAGCAAAGCATCCATGCAAATTTGAGAGTCAAATGTGAAACATCTTTTACTAGGTAGGGTGAGAAATCACCCAGCAGTGAAGAGGAAGCCAGCAAGAGTGAAGGCATCAGTAGAGGACAATTTTACAAAGTAAAGGCTATTTCTTTAGAAGTTTCAGAAAGAAGAGCTAGAGAGAAATGTTTTGCAAATGGAGGTTTAAAATACGACGTGAACCCAACCTTGAGTTGAATGTCTTTACACTGTACAGATACAAAGGAAAATATATGGTCAAGGATGGAACTCTCATTGGGCTCCCTGGAACCCGAGATCCATAGGATATAACTGAAGTTTTCCAAAACTATGCCCTCTGGTCAAATGGGTTTGAAAAAGACAGACTTTAACCAACAGACATACTACTAACATGCATTTTAAAAGATGA
>PVIC010001706.1:0-87217 GCA_004025085.1 Thryonomys swinderianus | reverse complement strand
ACAAGCACACACTCATGTACACACCTAGACTCAGCTGGAAAGAAGCGATGGAGCCCAGGAGGGGAGAAAGAACACCAGCTGGAAGGCCTCACCATGTACCCAGTCTCTGGTTTGCCCTGCAGAGGTGGGCAATGCTGAGACACCAGCAGAATGGGGGTAGATTAAAAAGAGCATGCCCCAAACTGCAGCTGGAGTGAACGGGCCATCACCCTAATTTCACTGCCTCCCCACCCCGGGTTCCGGACTTCCCCCTCCTGGGAGCCCTCCACAGTCCCTGCTGGGCTGAATGGGCCCTCTGTCCAGGACCAGGGCATTCATCCACAAAGAGATACTGGAGCTGAGTCAGGACGCTTCAGGACGTGAGGGAAAGCACGTTGGAGCTGCCTGCCCCCACCCCAGCCACACAGACCCTCCATGCAGAGCCCCTGGTGGCTCAATGGGACAGGGGAAGGACCCTGGGTCTTTGGGAGCAGGTGCTTGCAGGGTGAGATGTGGGGGAGGAAGTTTGTCTCTGAGTCCTTCGGGTTTTAAATCTGTTTTGTAAAAATTACAAGATGCAACTGAGAGAAAAAAGAATGAATTTGAGGAACGTGTTATTCTGACTTATTCAGATCATTCATTTTTCTAGCCGGTCATTTACCTAGCAACTTACTGTGTGCAATGCTCTGTAGCAGAAACCTGGATGGCACAGAGGGCTGGATAGAACACTGTCCAGTTTCACGATGTTTGTAGCTCATTTAAGGAGACAGGCTGGTAAAGATTCACAGTTATAAAGAAGGAAATCGGTGCTAAGAGAAAGTATAAGCAACTGGTCAAGGGTCTACTTCAGCTGGAGGGGCTCAGGGAAGGCTTCCTGAGAAGGAGGGGGCACAGGTAGCCTCATCCGACTTCGGCAGCTGAGCATCCCTGTCCCCAGTGAAGGGAACAGCATAGTCAAAGCCAAGGAGAACTGGGAAAATACGGCATATACTTGGTGATCAAAAAGCCTGGCTGATGAACCGGCAGGTCTGCCATTAGAGCATTACTGCCACCCCAAGAAATGGTGCCCACCCTGCCTCCTGCTGGGATCATCCTGGGCATCTATCTGTTCCAACCATGACTTGAGAAGATCTCTCTGTCCAAAGGAATAACAGGACAAATGGAATCAACAGGACATTTGGGGGCAGGGAGGAGATCTGGAAGTCGAGATAGAAAGAGAAGAGCAGCTACCTGGTGGTGACCATATAAATAAAAAGGCAGAGAAGAGAAGCATAAAGAGCATGTATTCCTCTCTGAAAACTGAGTGCAAGTACTCAGAGGGTCATGGGGTGGTCCAGCCTCTGAGCCCTGTCCATGGACGGGTCCAGGCGTCCGTATTGTCCACGTTGCTAGGTCTTAGTGGCATTGCGGCTTTTCCAGAAAAGTCTAGTTACATGGTTGAGCACTCATTGCCTGGTGTCCCTTTGCCCCTCACCTATCTTTCCTAGCTCAGTACAGAAGGAATCCTGGTCTTTATAATCAGGATCATAAGGAAAGTAGTTCTGGGAAGGGCTGGAATTTTAGCTTGTGGCCCCTGGGAAGATATTCAAGCTGTTTGGGAAGGTCCATCTGTCAAGGGATGGAGATTGGGATATAGAGCAGCCAGGCTAGGATTCTCTGGGCCCCTGTGGAAAGGGTCTGAGGTAGAAATGGGGCCACAGCTGAGAGGTAGGGAAGCAGAAATGAACTCAGCCATCTGATCCATAGCTTGGGCTGGGAGGTTGGTGGACAGGCAACAGGGTATTAGAAATGGCCAGAGCCTGGAAGGAGAAGCCATGACGAAGCACAGGTTTTGAGGGGAGAGAATGGGTTAGGGTGGAGGACCTTGTAAGACATGCAGCTGGAGATGATGAGGTAGAGAGAGGTGGGCCAGACATCACAGCTCAGGAATAGCTGTGCCTGACATGGATAGATAAGCTGGTCCTGGGAGCAAGCACTGGCAGGAGGGAGAAGAGAGACAGTCAGGCTAGCGGGCCTGTGTCTCTTCTATGTCAGCAGTCAATGGCACCTTTGATGGGAGTCAGGAGCCTAGTAGATGTGTGAGAGAAACAACATGGCCTGCTCTCGTCCTCCTCCCTTCGTCTTCCTAGGAGGTTGAGCATGGGGAAGGAGTCTATATTCATTCTAGGACTTCCACACCAAAGTGCTACAAAATGAGTGGCTTAAATATCACAAGACCTATCATATCCCCATTCTGGAAGCTGGAGGCCTGTAACGGAAGCATCCATAAGCCATGTTCCCCTTGGGATTTGGCTTGTGGCCGCGTCACACCAGTACCTACCAACACATGATTCCTCCTGTGAGTTTATATCCTAATTTCCTCCTTCTTACAAGAACACTGGTTATATTGGATTAGGGGAGAGTCACATCCAAAGATATTAATGGAGGTAGGTCACTGGTATATTTCTCATTGGCATTCTTCCCCTGTTCCCTGCTTTCTAGAGGCCACAGAGTGAGCAGTTTTCCTCCACCACACCATTCTACCATGCTGCTCCTGCTTTGGGGCCAGCCAACCATGGACAGAACCCTCTGTAACTGTGAGCCAAATAAACCATTCCCTCTTTTAAGTTATGAATGTCAGGCATTTTACCCACAAAGGGAAACCTGAGCATTACACCTGAGTGGGGCCTGGTAGACAGCACCCCACTCCATCCTCTGACTATGTTCAGAATAATTAACAGTGGAAAACCATCTCCTTCCATATAGCTTTCCAGAAAAGCCCTGTCCCAGGCCCATCAAGGCACTCCTAATACCTGGGCCCTGCATAACTACTTCATAAGGTAAGATGTGAGAAGGCCCAGGGAGAGAGTTCTACCCTAGATTTCTCCCCCACTACTAGTTAGATAACAACCTAGGATCATTAAGCCTAGTTGGGGTCCCCAGCAGAGCTCTCCAAGCCCCAGATTGCCCATCCTAAACAGGAATAATATTTCCTTCCTGCCCATCTGTCAAGGTTGCAATGACAACCAATTTGCTAGTGGTGATGCAAGATCGTGGCCCAGGTTTGAATCCTGGCTCTGCCACTAACTGGTGACTTGGCCTCTCTATTTCCTTAGCTATGAGGAAAGAAGGGTTGCTGTGACAAAGAAGAAAAGTAATGTCTGTAATGTTCTGGCACTAGTTTGTGGCCATAAATACTTAGGTATGTCTCTAATATAAACTGTAATTTGAAGAAATTACTGATTCCGTTGTGAGTGGGAAACTCATCACCCTCTGAACCCAAACACAGAGATTCCTGGAAGGGAGACAGGCTGAACCTGTTATAAGCAAGGTCTCACAAATATTTCCAAAAGCATAAACAGCTGACAGCAAGTTTCTGGTAGTCTGTGGCAAGCTGGCATGGGTAAAGTCTAACAAAGAAAGATAAGTGAGAAATGCATCCAAAGTTGAGCCACCACCCTGGGTCCAATTAAGCAGCTGATGTTCCATCTGTAAGAGTTTAACATGTTCTGTAAGACTCTACAAATGTCACCTATCAGTGGTGTCTTTCCTAACCAGGGATGGTTAGTCTCTTGAGCCTCACCCACTTATTCACCTATGACCATTGTATTGTGTTTCTCACATTTACCGTAGTTAACGGTTGGCTCCCCTGCTGACTGCAACATCTTAGGGAGCAGGGACAGCTTCACTTTTGGATCACTTTCCCTGACATGATCTCTGGCCCCCCAGAAGCACTCGGAGTTTATTGAATGAATCCCCAGATTCACATTTCCAACTGGGGAGACCAAAAAAAAAAAAAAAAAAAGAAATAATAACTTCTGAGATGATTCTCTTTGTTATCAAAATAAAAGGCTTTTCATCGGCTGACCCTTCACACATTATAGATTTATATATCTATTACCTTCATGGAAGGACATGCTCAGACAACTGAGAAGAAGAAAGAGAGGTGAAGTTGCTCAAGGCCACCTTGTGAATGAGTAGTGGGGCCAAGACAGGCACCCAGGTCACTCAATTCCAGTCTAGGACAAACTGACTGAAGTCTTGTTGTGTCAGGAAAGCAAAGGCCAACTAGGGAAGGCAGTGGGGAATATTACTTTCTGTTGTTGGTTTTAGCCCCAAAATTATATAACTTTTAAAGAAGGGTTGTTAAAAAGTAGCCCAGTGGGTAAAACCCATAAAAGCAGAATATTAAAGGATAGTTATAAATATAGTATTTTTATAAGTTGATTATTTTAATCATGAATAAATCAATAAAACAGCAGAACTGTAGTAAATCATATAAAATTTGTTAAGCTCCATAACACACACAGAGCGTGTGTAATATATTTGCATTTCTGTCTGGAATCATAACCAGTGTTTAGTTTTATAGGTTAATATATTAGAGAAACTAGCTAAGTATTTTCTATCGACCATCAAATATTTGGTACTAGAATATAACAAAAAGAGTAACTAACATATAGTTTGATTGCTTTATTTTTCCTGCACAATGTTTGATTATCTCCAAAATTAGCATTTACTTTTCCATTGTTCTACTTTTGAAACGTTGGGGCTCAGAAAATGCAGTGGGATTTTTGATAACATGCTAGGAATTTTATGTAAAGGGAAAGACGTTTTCTGGAAGTTCTGCAATTTCATTGAGGCCAGAACGCAAGAGGGAAGACAGCTGGGCTTCCCACCTGAATCCATTTGTCCACCCCAGAAAACAAGACTGCAGAACATAACCATGCTTGGATGAAATTCCATGACAAAACAATGCCTGGCCCTGGTGTTCAATCAAATCCATAAGAAACTGTCTCTAGGGCCATTCATTCCCTTTATGATCTTTTATGAGCACCTCAAAATCTATATTCTTCATTCTCCCCTTCTCATATGGAAATGGTGTATATGTTTTTCTGAATAATGGTAAGCACTGGATAATCCTCTGAGTTCCCCTTTTGTGTGTTAACATATCTATATGTTCTTTCTTCCATTTAATCTTTATCAGTTTATTCTAGAGAACCTGCAAAGGCAAAGGAAAAATTTCCCCTCATTCTTTTTTGGGTCTCACTTTGTAGTTCAGGCTGGCCCTGAACTCACTATGTAGCCCAGGCAAGCCTCAAACTCAGCAATCCTCCTGTCTCTGCCTCCTAGTGCTGGGATTACAGCCGTGAGCCACCATGCCTAGCACTGCGGTGTGTGGTATTGATTGCTGGTGGGCGTGAGCCACCACGCCCAGTATTGTTGTGTGTGGTTACCAGGGATTGAACCAGGGACCTTGCACTTGCTAAACAGGCACCAGAACCACTGAGCTAAATCTCCAGCCCTCCCCTCATTCTTAATGGAACCAGCATTGGTTAACTTTAGATTTTCTTGCAGTTGTGTAAATCTCTTTCCATATGTTCAAATATAGCAGGTGTTCTATGGATTTGGCTTTGTGGAACAATATTCTCAATATCCTTACCCTTTCAAGATCATGTTTGCCCTTCACACTTGGCACATAGCTGTAGTCTTGGGAAATCCTTCCTTCATAATTCTGAGGATTTCCTTCTCCTCTTCCTTGTATTGAATCCTTTGTTTCCTGGTTCCTCTGTTTTCCTAAGGTTTCTGAGAAATAGTGTGTAGAAAATAACTTTTCAAAACTTACATGTCTTGGGCCAGAGATTTAGCTCAGTGGTTCCGGCGCATGCCTCGCAAGTGCAAGGTCCTGAGTCCGATCCCTGGTAACCACATACAATGCTGGGTATGGTGACTCACACCCACCAGCAATCAATGCCACATACCACAGTGCTGGGCATGGTGGCTCATGCCTGTAATCCCAGCACTCAGGAGGCAGAGGCAGGAGGATTGCTGAGTTTGAGGCTTGCCTGGGTTACAGAGTGAGCTCAGGACCAGCCTGAACTACAAAGTGAGACCCTGTCTCAAAAAAAAAAAAAAAAAACTTACATGTCTTTATTCTGCACTAAAATTTGACAAATAGCTTGTTGTGCAAATAAAAATTTAGTATCAAAATAATTTTTCTCAGTATTCTAAATGTATTACTTTGCTATATATGTTATATCTTTATTCATTATGAAATACTGATTCTAAATGTTTCTGCATGAAATCTTTTATCTTCATTCCTAGAATCTTATGAGATTTTTATCTTTTAGAGTTCTAAAATTTTATTATCATGTGCCTTTGGATGAGGATCTATTTTAATCCAATATGCTAGAAATTTGAAGAGCCCTTTAACCTGGAATCTCAAGAGTCTCTTATATAGAAAGTTTTCTTCTATTGTTTCTTTGGTTATTTTATCACTTCCCTGTGATCCCTGTCTTCTAATAATCATGCTTTTTGTAGTCTCTCTAATATTAAATGGGATTATCTGTAGGGTATTGTGGAAGTAACAGTAGGTGACTTACAAAATTAGTCATAAGGGGCCAGAATGTAGCCTAGCATTACAGCACCTGCCTTGCATGCATGAGGTCCTGAGTTCAATCCCCAGTACCCCTCAAAAAATCCTAGTCATAAAATATATTTCAGACTTTTTCTTGTTCTCTTGAATCACTTGCTCTGAGAAAGGCCAGCTATGTCAAGAAGACAATAAAGCCATCATCTGGAGAGGCTCATATGATGAGGACGCAAAACCTTCTACCAACAAAGAACACAACATTTCTAGTTACGTGAGTGAACTCCTTGGAAATACATTCTTTAGTTATAGTCATGTCCAAAGAAACTGGTAGTCCTGGCAAACATCCAAGTGAACCTCATGAGAAGCTCTGAAACAGATCTATACAGCTAAGTCTCTGGAGCTCATGGCTCTAGGAAATAAAAGAAATACAAATGTTTATTATTGTTTTAAGCCATTAAAATATGTTAATAATAATTTAAGTGGCAATATATAATTAAGCATTTCAGAGATTTTGGCTTTCAGAAATATGGTTACTAAAACAAGTTGTAATGAATCAATTAAGACAGATACAAAACCAGTTTTGGTGATTACTTGTTGCTAAGAGTAGTCTCTTCGAAATAACTAAGATGTCCAAAATACATACACACAGAACAAATAATAACCAATAAATAATTCTTTTTCTATAAGCTCCACCTTGTTAGGTGTTGAATGTCCTGACCTAATTCTCCAATTTTCTCATCTTTATCCTATTTACCATTTCAATGCTCCTTTATTTTCCTGTTTCCTCATGTTTATCTTTTAATCTATCTCTTCCAGGTCCTGATGGAACAGTGAGCATTAGACTGACCTGCCTGTCCCTCAAAAAGATTTGGAAAAAAAAATAACCATTTTAAGGCACTAACTACCAAAGAGTACAAGGATGCAAACCTTAAAAAAAGAGAAACATGTGAAGTGAACTGCACACTTACCCTCACCTTTTTCCTGAGGACATTTATCAGACTATACTGCAAAGAAATAAAGCCTTAGTAGAAAGAAGTCACGCTGGATGGAGGAAATAGATATCAGAGTTCAGGGAGGCTACATAATGGCTGGGATTTGGATGAGAATGATGCCCAGAACAAGAGAGCTACATACAGGCTGTCAAATCAGTGTAAAGTTTCTTTGAATCCTTAGTGTAGTCATATGTGCACAAAATGAGACTTTAGAAGGTCTTGTTGGGTAGAGACTAGGTATTGAACAGAGATCTTAGACATTGTCTAGAATTGGGGGCCATCAGAGATTCTTTATGGCCAGAGTAAAGACCACTTTTTGCATTCAGTAGAGACCGTAGAGAGTTCATAATGTAAAATTAAAACTTGTGCTCTAAAAAGGACAACCTAAAATAGTCCTTCCCCAATGAAGGTGAAAAGGAAGTCTCAAAAATATCAAGGTGACTTTCAAAATAACACTCAGCATTCTTTTGTTCAGAGGTTGACACAGTTTTGTTTTTGGTAAAGAATTGTAAATATTTTGGGCATTGTGGATTTCTATGGTAACTATTCAACTCTGCTACTGAAACATAAAATCATCCATGACTTCATTTAAAAAGCATCTTTGGAATGTAGCTTGTTGAATCCTTTAGAGAAAAATAACATAATCCAGAACTTCTAAAATACATAAATCACAATGTCCAGTTCACATGAAAAATTTAGTAATCACATAGGAAACCAAGGGAAAAGGGACCACTGATCAGAAGATTAAAGACCAATAGACACAGAAAAGATACAAAGTGTGATAGGAAAATACAACACATTTAAATTTAAAAATCTCTTGGAGCAAAAGACACACTGTCATTAATCCTCACAATAATCCCTCTTGCTCAGAACATGCTTATCCCACTGTTCTTGTCATTTTTCTGAAGCACTTATGGAAGCCCTTCTTTGTAAGTGTCTTTGGTTGTACCTTTGTGGCTGCTTTGATGTACTGAATTGATTCAAAATCTTTACCTTTTATCTTCATTTTGACCAAGAAAGAGCCAGAAGTCACACAGTGCCAGATTCTGTAAATAAGGTAGACAAACATACATTCCAATATTTTTTAAAAATTGCTTTTGTTAGGTTTCAGTCTGTTGCAGCATTCACCTCATTTTTGATCACATGTCATACTGATAGAAAAGAGGACTTTCAGTGGCAGGAATAATGGGATAAGTATGTTTGAATCAAGGGAAATATGTCTTTTATTGTAATAATTTTTAAAACTTTAAAAACTCACAATTTTGTCACATTGTCAGTTACCCATTGTATAGTCATTAGAGTTAATAGAGAAAAATATCTAGATAATTATGTTGCATTAATAAAAACAGAGGGACAATGGATAAATGGATGAATAATGGTTTGTTTCAACAGAGAATTAGAATGCTAGAAAAATACCAATAGATTTTCTAATAACTGTGTAATACATACCTGAAATTCAGAACCTAATGGATTGGATGGTCAAAGGAAGATCCATTGGTTACTATATTGTCAGTGGTGAATGATGACACTGTTCTTATGAGTCATAGTATCTCTCAATAAAGCATGAATCTGACCTTGAATAGGGTTTGGGAAGGGTGAGGTTAATGGTTAGCAGCAGAGATACTCAGAAAATGGCTGACCTTTGGCTAAGGAAGCAAAGACAGTCAGTGAGGCTATTGCTGAGGGGCAGCCAGAGTATGACTGATAAAGGATGCTGTTAACTCAGCCAGGTACAAAACCATTTTGTAGATGACTTGTCCCTGGAGAGTATTATCCCTTCACAAGAAAAAAGTAAACTTTTTATTTTCAAGTTGAATGTCAGACTAGATACAGAGAAAACAGATTTAGGAAACTTCAAAGATAGATTCAGAAAAATATCCATACTGAAGAACGGAAATAAAAAGAATGGGGGGCAACTGGAAAATAGCACGAAAAGGCATAAAATATAATAAGAAGTATACAACATAAATATCACTGGGGTCCCCGAAGGAGAAAGAAGTTAGAAAGGGTAAAAAAGCAGCATTCAAAAAAAATAACTGTCAGGAATTTTTAAGTCCTTCTACTTCATTTTCTGTAATTTTTTTTAATTCCTGAAAGCTCTTCATCTCTTTTCTATTGTCCTGTAAATATTCTTCACCTTATTTAGAAATAACGCTTTTTGTGTGTGTGGTGGGGGATCAAACCCAGGCCTCACACATGCTAGGCAAGCACTCGTCTTTGAGCTACATCCCCCAGTTTTAAAATACGATTCTATTTTTTGCTTAAAGAACAGTATCTTTTATCATCTTAAAATATTAAGGGTAGTACTTTTTCATTTTTTCCTGATTTCTCTTCTCTCCTTTTGTTTTTACTTTTTACACAATACTTAAAAAAAGTATTTTAGGGCACTTCTCTCAAGGGCTCACACTATTCTCTTTGAGTATGTACTTTTAAAATCATGCCTAATAAACCTTTCAAAAAAGTATTTTAGGATGTTAAAGTAACCAAAGAAATTATTTTTATTGCCATAGAAAAATATTGGCAAACATAAACCCGTTATGGGCAGCTATAAAGAAGAAATAAAGATCCACATTTCTCAAGCATGTCGTGACACTCTAAAACTCTGAAAACTAAAACTCTCTTTATCATTCGTTAACAACACATGGCTCAAATTGAACTTATTTGATGGAAAAACCTGAAGTAAACTAATGTGAAATTATTTAGTCTTTATATATATCTTCCTTTGTGTGAAATTTTATATTTTAAACTATAGTCTTAATACTTTTGATCAAGATGTAGTTCTCCAAAATTTGCTACTTTTTCTCTAGTAGTTAATATATGATACACATACTGTTACTTTCTAAAATGTGAAAAATTCTGAAATATATTTAAATCCAGATGTTTCAGATAAACTCTTATGAAACCATATTAAAATATTAAAAGTAATTTTAAAATGGAAAATCAAATACAATTAAATAAAACTTTTAATATAGAAGGCAACTTTCAGAGAACATAAAGAGACAATCAATGAATTGAAAAAGAGCACCATGAAACTCATCTTGCAGCACAAAAAGGCAAAGTGGTAAAAAATATTAAAGAACAATTAGGAGAGCTGGGGATGTAGTTCAATCGCACTATGCTTGCCTTGCAAACACAAGGTCCCAAATTTGACCCCCAGTGTGGCAAAAAGAAAAGAAAAGCAATTAGGAGATCCAGGATTGCCTGAGAAAGTCCAGCAGTCATAAAGAAATTTAAGAAAAGTAAAAAAGGGAAAGATAAAAAGTAGTATTTCAGAGGTAACAGCCAAAAGTTTAATATACTAAAAGTATATTCTAAATATAATGATTCAAATAAAAAGGTTCTGCTAAGACACATAATAAAATTGCAGAACATGAGGAATAAAAAAGAATCTCAAAAGATACCACCAGGCAAAGTCTATTTACAAGTGAGCAATCATTAAATTGACAAGATTTGATAAACAAAAATGAGGTCAAGAAATAACAAAAATAATTAAAATCGATCTGAATACATGAGTAATTCCAATTGCAATACAGTGAAAATTGAGCTCTACTATATTCCAAGTATATAATATGACCATACTAAAGGGAATAAAGAAAAGAATAAACCTAAAAAACTTGGGGAAATACTATGAGTTTTGAAGAAAATAGTGAAGGAATAAGAAGCAAGCCTGGGGTGGAAAAGGATGACAGACTGACAGACAGTATCTACACAGTTCGAGGCAGCAGGTCTCAGGGAACTCTGTCAAAAACATAAGTCTCGGCCTGAAGCTATAGACATGGATCCTTTACATATATGTTTCAAGATCTGAAAAGGACAGGCAGACATGAGACAATTCAGGGGCAGGGTGGAGATGGGTAGAGAGTGGAGGCATGGAGAAGCACCACAAAATGTGCAGGAAATAGTAAAACAGCCTCAGGATAGATTGCAGAAAATATCGACAAAAATAATTCCATGAAACTCCCTCCTGTAAATAGCCCAGCTAGGAATGTCCACCTCACTGGGGAACAGGCAGCAACATTTACTGGATGGAGAACATTCTTCAGAAAAATATGTCAAGGGAGAGATGGAAATGCTGTCAAAACATGTTACTATGCTTTAAAAATCTAAATCCAACAAACAGTAGCTCTTGTGCAAAACGATCACAAAGACAACAAATAAGAATTCAGGGAAGGCCGGGCATGGTGGCTCATGCCTGTAATCCCAGCACTTGGGAGGCAGAGACAGGAGGATTGCTGAGTTCGAGGTTTGCCTAGGCTACATAGTGAGCTCAGAGCCAGCCTGAACTATAAAGCGAGACCCTGTCTCAAAAAAAAAAAAAAAAAAAAAAAAGAATTCAGGGAAGATTTAAAAATTTGATGATAAAATAATGGAGAAATTTCACTTGAAATTAAAGGCAATTTATGAGTGAAAAAAATAGGTAGGCCTAGGTTTTTTTGTTGTTTCTACAACTTCAGATGAATCTTCAACTATGAGCACAGTAAATTTCCTTATTTTTAGAAGCCTTCATTAATGCCACTTACTCTTTTATTGTTATCTTGGTATTATGTGCCATTTTGTATACTTATTCCTGGTATTTGAGAGTTTAAAAAATCTTGTTAATAGAATCTTTTAAAATTTCATTTTCTACTTATTTATTGCTAGTATATAAAGACAATTTGCTTCTGAAAGCTGAATTTATGTGAAGATATATTACTAAATTTTCTAATTATTCTAGTTAGCTATCTGTTGATTGTTTTGGGTTTACTTCAAACACAGTTATCTGGTTCAGAAATGGATTTTGTTTCCTCCTTCCCTACTCTCTCAAGTGTTATTTCTTGTTTCTTCTTATTTGGTCTGTGATTTGTTTTACTGCCCAGCAAGGCTATCCTGGGACGATGTTAAACAGAGAAAATGATTAGGTAGAGGCAGTAGGTATCTTTGCCTTTGTCACAGTTTTGAAGGGAAAGCTTTCAGCATTTTACTTCTCAAATAAAATATGTGCACCAAATTTAGGGGATTTCTTTATTTTCCTAGTTTATTGAAAGTTTATTGTTACTACTGTCAATCAAAAGGAAACTTAATGGAGACCCAGACCTATTTGGCTCAGGAACAAGGCTACTTTGTTCAGCAAGTGGAAAGAGACCTGCAGTGAGGCGGAAACATCATGGCGGAAGGGCATGGCTGAGGAACGCCGCCCACCTCATGACAGCCGAGAAGCAGAGAGAAAGGGAAAGAACCACAAGGGCTGTCCTAGCTAGCTTCCTCCTTCCATTTTCATTCTATGGGGCCTCACAACCTACTGGACATTTGCTGCCTACGTCAGAGTGGGTTTCCTGACTCAGTTTATTGTTCCAGTCTCTGGAAACACTCTCACAGACACAGCCAGAAGTGTATTTTCCTAATTTTCTTAAAGTTTCTCGATTCAATGAAGTTGAAAACCAAGATTACCATAACATTTACTAAGTGTTTTTACCATAAATAGTTGTCTATGTTTAACATTTTTCTGCTTTGACTGAAATCATTATATGGATTCTACCTTGGAATTAATATGGTAAATTAGATTGATTTCCCAATGTTAATTAGTGGTTCTTGGCTGAAAAAAATTTTGCAAGAGGATAATCTAGCAATGTACGGAGACATTCGGATTGTCACAAATGGGGAGAGACATCCTACTGGTATCTAATGAGCACAGGCTAGTGATGTGATTACTATAGACAAGAATTTGGCCCTACAACAAAAATTGTTCAGCTGCAAAAGTCAATAGGGTCCAGGTTGAGAAACCCTATATCCAATAAACCTCACATTACTAAAACAAATCCAAGCTGCTTATCATACTCTAAATTTTGAAATATATATATCCTGGGCTGGGTGTTTAGCTCAGTGATTCCAGCTCCCACTTTGCAAGCACAAGGTCCCAAGCTTGATCCTTGGTATCAAGTTTGATCCCCAAAGATAAAAATAAAAATATATACCTGAACTTTTGCATCTATATTTCTTGAGTAAGGTGGGCTTGTAACTTTCTTTTTCAGGAATGTTTGTTGTATTTTGATATTAATATTTTATTAGTCTCATAAATGAGATAAGAGAATACACTGTTGTCTTGTTTTCTAGAAGTTTGTATAAGATTGTAATGATTTATTCCTTAGATGTTATGTAGAATACCCAAAAGTTAGTTTCCTTTGTGGGAACATGTTAAACTGCTGAGGCAACTTATTTTACAGCTATGCAGTTTTAGGATTTCTATTTTTCTTTTGAATATTTTATTCATTTAAAAATTAATTTCAAATAATTTAAAATTTTCTTCACATTTTAATGATTTTTAATAATATCTGTAGAACATGAAATGATATGCCCTTTTTATTCATATTTGTTACATATGCTTTTTTATTCTTAGCCTAAGAATGCTAGAGGTTTATCTATCTTATGTTTGCTTATTTGTTTGTTTTTGAGACAGGGTCTCACTTTGTAGTTCAGGCTGGCCCTGAGCTCACTATGTAGCTCAGGCAAGCCTCAAACTCAGCAATCCTGCCTCTGGCTCCCGAGTGCTGGGATTACAGGCTTGAGCCACTAAACCCAGCATTTATCTTATGTTTTTTTTAAAGAGCTGCTTTTAATTTTATTAATTCCTCTTTTTTGAAGGGTTGTTTTCTATTTAATTCCTGCTCTGATTGTTATTCTTTTTTCTCTTTATATTTATGAAGTCTATTCTCTCTTTCTAATTTTTAGAGAAAAAAAGGTCTGTTTCTGTTTTTTGTTGTTTTACAATTTTTCACTCTTTCATTTCCCTATCTGCCTGATGCTGATAATGATGCTTGTTATTACTGTGGTGCTAAGGATCAAACCCAGGGCCTTTTACTGAGCTATATTCCTGGCCCTTTTTAGAGATAAGTATTTGCTAAACTGTCCAGACTAGCCTTGAACTTGAGATCCTCTAGCCATACCTCTGTCTTTATTACTTTTTCCTTGCTAAGGCACAGTACTCAATTCCCACAAATTAAAGGAGGGAAGGTTTATTTTGCCTCATAGTTTATAAACGTTTCAGTTCCAAGTCAACTGATTCCAAGGCAAGATGGAATAGCAGAGGAGAAACAGCTCATGGCATGGTGATAGGAAACAGTGAGCGATCAAGGGAGGGAAGTGGATCCTTCCAGGTCCAGCCCTGAGTGACCCACCCACTGCTCTAGCCAGGCTTCACTTCCCAATATCACAGTAGGCTCTGAACTCATCAGTGGACTAGTCCAACGATACGTCTCCTGCCTTCATGATCAGATCACTTCCCCAAAGCCTCCCCTATGATTGTACGAGGCTTGGGGGGGGGCATCTAGATATAAACCATAATATTTTGCCTCTGGCCCCCAAAGGACTCATGTACATCTTTTTGTAGAATGCACTTAGTCCATCTGTAAGAACTGCCAAATTCCTAACAGTTTCAGCATTACTAAAGAGGCCCAGTCCAAAATCTTCTCTGAGATTTCAAGCAAATACTTAGCTGCCATCCTCTGCTAAAATGAAAACAAAACTAAGAATTGCCAACATACAAAGGCACGAGGTAAAGATTCGCAAAAGGGAGAAATAGGGAGATAGAAAGGAATGAGATCACAGCGGGACCGAAACGCAGCAGAGAAACATTAGCTCCCATAGTTCCATGTCCAGCACCCAAGGCAATCTGTGGTAACATTTGAACTCAAAAGGGCTTGAGCAGCTCTGTCCCCCCCCCGCTCCCCCCCACCCCCCGCACTGGAGGCGGTAGTTGGAGCCCTATGGCTTCCCTCTTGCACAGACTTTGCTTACTCCTTGCAGCTTTTTAGACCTTTCACATTCCTGGCTTTTCCAGCATCCTTCGGTGGCTATTGAGCTTTCGTCTTCACTCACACAGCTTCACACACTGCCCTTTCGGGCACACTGCTGGCCTCTCAGGCCTTCTTCTAAAATCAGGGGAGGAGCCTCTCTGAGCCCACAACTCTTGCATTCTGCGTTCACGAGAAACCAGCACCGTCTGGATGGCACCGTGGTCTGCCAGCCACCGGTAGTTAAAACCCTTTGCATCTCGCTGCTGGTGGCCGAGGCCTCTGAGTGTCTGGATAGCTGAGCGCAGGGAACCGAATCCTGGGGGTGCGATTCTCATTCCCTGGCCTGAAGCCATTCTGGCCCTTGGGGCTCCCTTGTACTCAAAGTATATTCTTCCTTTCCTCCACTGTGGAGTAAGAATCCAATTTCCCCTTGATAGTGTGGATCAGTCTGCCTTGCCAACACTGGAAGCCCTTTCCAGCTTGTCTACTCAGAAGCATGAGGAACCCAAAATGACCAAGGTGAAGTTGTAGCTCCCAGTTCAGTGGAATCATTACTGTATTTTTTGGCACAGTCCTTCTTGAGTCTGGCACTAAAACTTCTAAGCCAGCACAGCATATGTTGTAAGAAAAGGAAGCAGAAATTCTGTTCATAGACCTCTAGGGGTAATGGTAAGTGGTCCCATTCTCACTTCATTCTTTGATTCCTCGACCCATGAGGGTGTGGGAGACACAGTAGCACAGAGTGGATTCGGGTTCAAAGCAAATACAAATTTTTGAAGAACTTTGTCCAGCCCTTGAAAGGTATTGCCACCTACCTAGCACTGGATCTTCAAAAGATTGTTCCACCTTTTTATCAACTCAGCTGCTCCTGGATGATAAGGACTGTGGTATTCCAGTGAATTCTATGAGCATGACCCTATTACCTTAGTTCTTTGCTGTGTAATGTGTTCCTTGGTCAGAAGCAAGGCCATGTGAAATATCATGATGGTGGATAAGGCATTCTGAGTCCACGGATGGTACTTTTGCCAGAAGCATTAAATGCAAGGCAGGGAAACCATACACAGAATGAGTGTCTATATCAGTAAGAACAAAGCACTACACTTCCTGCAACAGAAGCAGGACAATATAATGAACCTGCCACCATGTTGCACACAGACTGATCACCCTGGGGAATGGACTAATCCGCTGATGAGTATCAGCCCCCCATGATCCAATCACCTTCCTGAACCCCCACATATGAGAGTACGAGGCTTTGGGAAGGTGTCCAGGTATAAACCATACCTCCCTAAGTAGCTGAGGTTATAAGTATGTACTATGCCATGTAATATGCGTATTTTTTTCTTAAATATTGGTAGACCATGTAAGAATAATTTTGAGGAATGGTTTTATGCCTGGAATTATGCTATTTTCCTGTACAGTGGACCTTATCTTGCTCTTGCCACGCTTCTATGGGTATTGCCTGTCTAAGGCCACCATAATCCAAGTGAAGGGCCTGAGATACCCTAAACCTGACTGAGAGGTGGGCTGTAGGCTGGAGCACGAGCGGAGCTGGGTAGCTGGCTTAGTCCCCTCTGAGGACGGTGAGGAGTGCTTTCCCCAGTGTGCCTACCTGGCTCTGGGCTTTGACTGTCCCCTTGGCTCCGTAAGGTGACTGTAGCGAGAGAAGCGTGGCTGAATGAGAAGTAGGAGACGAGATGGGCAGAAAGCTGGCCGACCAGGGTGTTAGATGGGGGGGCCATGCGGGTATTGTATTCTCACAAAGTGAGGAGAGGGCAATAGTGAGCTAAGGACTAGAGATGAAGAGCTCTGAGGTCAGTAGAGGGTCGGCAGACAATGAGACAGAAAGAGATCGAGAGTCATAGCGGCTGCGCAGCCGAAGGAAAGACGGTGGGGGGAGGGAAAAACTGGACCCGCTCCGCCTCTAGGCCCACAGCAAGCCCGCCTTCCCGTGAGAGGGCTGCAGAGCAGAGGCCGACTTCTGCAGGGAGGCGTAGCAAGCTTGCTGGCAGTAGACTGTGGCCTCAGAGGACCCAGGGGAGTAGCTGAGGGGCCCAATTGGCCGGGGATGGGGTAGTGTGGGGCAGAGGAGGACAGCGCGGTAGGTCTTCCTGAAGGGACAGGCAGTTAGCTAGTCTCCAGGAGAGGGCGGGAAGGAGAGAAAACTTTTCCAACTATCCTCTTCCACCCTTGCCTCAGGGTACTAAGGATCAGGCGTGGGGAGAGCTTCATTAATACAAATGGGATTGGATGGTTGGGCTGAGGGTGGCTCCCTGGGTCCTCAGGGAAGCTTCCAAACAGGAAAAACTGGGGCATTCCCTGGAAGTGGGTGTGGCTCCAAGGACTTGCAACCCACATGCTCCTGAGCAGGGTGCTGTGGCTTCCCAGGGCAGCTACTTGTGGGGCAGAGGCGTCTGGGCAGGAGCTGTATACATGTGCAGGGGCAGAAATAAGGTCCGGTGGGGATGGTCTAACAAGTGGTATCCTGTCCTTTTAGCCCTGATAATAATTATCAAATTTCAGAGATGCTGCTAGCTGGAGTTGCCTAGAGAAATCATTGATGATGTGAACCGTGATTTCACAGACACCCCTCACCCCAGGCAAGGGCTGGGGCCAAAGTCCTGGAAATGGCCTGATGCTGCCCCCAACCGCGTGGCCCTTAAGACAGGATCGAGAGACCAGTCACTACCCACCTTGGTCCTGCCAGAGTCCCTCGGCTGTGCTCCTTGCACTAATCTCCCTGCCTCTCATCTGGCTGCTCAGATAGTCACCGTGACAGTCACTCAGCTGGCAACCTGGAGCACCCCGTCTACGGGGAGACAGCCATGCTCTGAAGACGCGCCAGCTACACGGGAGATCATTTCAATCACTGCCTCACGGGTTCTGACCATGTAAGTGAACGGTGAGGCCCAAAAGTCAACTTTTTACTGACCATATTTGGAAGCCACAATGCTAGTTTCTCTCTTCTTGGGGCAAGGCAAAAAGGGCCTTCTTGGCCACAAGGAGCTGGAGGAGACTGGCATCCTTTCCGGGCAGGAGGTAGGAACGGCAGAGGGGTCTGGCTTTGGGCTCACACATCTGGGTAGAGCTGAAACTCCCTCCACCCGTCTTCTCAGGAACCTCAGACCCTGCCGACAAGGGTTGCTGAAACACTAGGCCGGCAGAAGGAAGGAAAATGTATATTCACATGTGCTTTTCTGGAGCTGAAACTACCAATTGTGCTAGATCACAGCCCTGCAGAAGAGAGTAACCATGTGAAAAACCCACAGGACCTGACTGGGGGAATATCCGGAGGGAGGCAGGAAGAAAAGGGAGTTAGAGTCACTGTTCGGGAGAGGCAGTTCTGCAGCACACAGGGAATCCAGAGGATCAACAAGTTTGGCTTGACCTGGGAAACTTGACAGGGGAGGAGGGGAGGCTTGGGGAGGGAGTGCAGGGCAGGAAAGCTAAGGTGGGCATCATGGCATCAGGAAGGCATTGACAGGCCTTTGGTGACAGCTGATGGAGCAGTGGGCAAATGGAAAAAGGAGGGTGATGACGGGACTTAGCAGAGGAACCTCCACGTAGGAGAGGGACTGACTTGGGAGTATGAAGCGGGACTCTGGGCTGCCGACGCTGCAGAGAGAGGAAGTGTTGGGGTCCCTAGCTGCTCTGTCCTTGACAGCTTCAGGGGTGGAGCAAAGGAACCTGCAGCTACAGAACTGAGGGATGTCTGTGCCTACAAACCCCAGGTCAGTCCTCCCAGGACTCTCTGAGCAATCTGCCCAGAGGCCCAGCCTTCCCTCTGCCCCTGGCACTGGTGCACAGCAGGCAGAAACACTTATCTACATCTCTCTACAAGATAAGCCAGGATTTTGATGGAAAGAGGAATTCAGTCTGTGCCTTCAATTCCTGGGAACCTTTTACTGCCACTGAGGATTTAGCCTGCTCCGACATAGCCTCTAAGTCCTTAGACTGCCTGATTTATTTTTCCCCTCCCTCTCTCAGGGGTAGCTGGGAACCACAGTGCCTCTCTGGGCAAAATAAAAAGGCAGATTAAAGAATTATAACCTCTTAAAAAAAAAAACCTAAGAAAGAAAAGTCCAAAATCAACAGGAAGTCAAACAGGAAGTTCCCATAGAAGATGAAAATATTTGAGATTTGTGCTGAGAGCAGCAGGCTGAGGGGAATTTGGGGACACAGTGTGAAGGTGGTGGTGTCCGTGCCACCCCATCTTCTTCTACTTCCCCTTCCTCTTGCAGGATGCCCAAAGACTTGCTACAGAGTTCTGTCCAGTCCCTGGGGTTCCAGGAACATGTGTGCTTAAACCAGCACAGGAACACACATATATGTACACAAGACAGTCTGACCTGTGCCTGCCCAGACCCACCCATGAATGCCCATGCACCTCCACACTCACATCAATAGCTTTGTGTGCAGTGAACCAGTAAGCACGCATGTGCGGAAAAGGAAGTAAATAGACCCTTTCCTGTGGAGCTAAGTAAGCCTTTGATTAGTGTGGCTGTTGGGAGGCTTCTCATAGTGCCTTTATGGCCAGTAGTTCCATCAGTCCAGACTGTTGAAAGTCTTGATCTCAGGTCTGATATACACTCTCTGAAAGTGTAAGAACCTCAGAGAGCTTTTACATATTGAGTTGTATCAGTCAATACGGTGACATGTTTTTACATTTTTATAAATCTCTAATTTGCAGCTTAACAGAAAGCAGATGGATTCTTATGTCTTCTGCACTAAATCTCCTATGACACATTTTGCTTGATGTATATACAGGAAATCTCAGATCACAGAGATATGAGATTGGACAAGAGAGTCCCTCTTGGATCCTTGTAATAAAACCACCTTTAAAATGTCTCCCAATGATTCCTCCCCTCATATTTGCCCTGGAGCCAATTATTCCTTTCCAAGGAATATAGATGGCAAAAGTGATAGAATGTCACTTGGAAAACTGTACAGGAAATACAGCAAGACTGTAGCTTCCACTCTCTGCAGGCACTTTCTTGCCCTCTCCTTTGAGGGAGGCCAGCTGCCATGTTGGAAGCTGCACCCCAGCAAGAGCCAGCAGAGAAAGAACTGAGCCTGCTCCTGCAGACATCCTGAGCACCCCGGAATGCCCTCAAGGCCACCAGATTCCTGAGGCATCAGATACTAAGTGATGCATGGTTCTTGTTTGAAGCTGTCAAATTTGGGGATAATTTATGTCACAGCATCAGATAACTAGTCTACCCCTAGAAAGCATCCTAGGGACCTCAAGGGCTCCCAGACCTCACTTTGAGAACTGCTACAGTAATTCTGTCTTCATCTTCTCTCATGGGTTCTGCCCAATCAGCGTCTGCCTCTTCATTCAGTGTCCTGCTGGACACTGTCTACAGGACAAAGGAGGACTTGTGAGGGAAGCTGCCCATGCAGAAGACCGTGATGGTTCACAATGCTGGTTCCAGCAGCAGACATCTGGTGCTGCTCCTCAGTGGCTGACTTGCAGGGAATGTCTGGCTAGTAGGGACATGGCCGCAGGGTGGGTCACGGTCTATTCCTTCCTCAGCTGGTCTACATCCTGCCGCGTATTGCAGAACTAACTGTAAACCTGCAGCTCCTACACTCGGCCTTGGACAGCCTTAATTGTGAATCCTATTTCTTTTACCTTTTATGCTAACACACAGCCAGCCCTTGACTGTCTTCCAGTCCTTCTGAATTACCATCCACCTGGCTGAGAAGACCCTGAACTGCTGATGCCCTTGCTGTTCTTACAGATGGAAAAGCTGGGCAAGAAGAAGAGTCAGAGTCCTCCAGCCACAGCCCCACAGTCTGTGCGGAATGAGGAAAACCACTTGCTGTCATGCAGAAGAGACAGTGCTTCCTCATTTCTCCAGAAATCTGGTTTTCCTCTTCCTAAGAGTAATGCCAAGTCCAAGACAACCCAGGCCACTTCTGGCTTTGCCTGCTGGTATGTGCCCTTGAGGATAAGACTGTGGGCACATTTTGGGCACATTATGTTGGGCTCACACAGCTCTGTGCTCAGTAGCATCTCACTGCGTGGTGGGGAATGATGACAGAGGCTGACAAATGTTTGAGTTAGGTCTGCAGCCAGTCAGGTTGCTATGTTTAAAGGTTCATTTTTCACTAGGTCAGAGTAAGTGCCTCAGTCTGCAGTCAGGGTGGAGAAGTCACCATAGGAGCAGCAGGAAAGTCAGTCTGTGGAGGGTCAGCCAGTGGAGAGGTCCGTCTGACCGGGGTGAGGTCTCCGTCCTTATTTGCTTCTTATAAAGTTTTTAGTCTGGAGATTCACGCAGTATCCCTGGCATCCGGAGCTCTTTCGCCCTCATCAGAACGTCCAGCGTGCATGGGGTGGGGGTGGGGGAGACAGAAGTGGCCAAAGAGTCCAGGGGACTCACGAGCAGCACCTATGATTATACTCTTAGGGCAGGGGGACGCATCATGCACCCCTGTCTCCAGGCCTATTCATGCAGCTGGCCTGGGAGGCAGCCCCCACACGGAGGGTGCAGTGACTCAAAAGGCTTCAGACCCTCAGAGGCATTTCCTGTTTTCCAGTGAACAGAGAGCAGCTTCCTGTTCGGAACAGTCCATAGGGACGGTTTCTTTTTTTGATGATGGGCGGGGTGTCTGGGGTGGAGGATGCAGGCTTTGTTGGACTTGAGGACCAGGCCGGGAGGCCTTGGTAGGAGGTGGCACAGGAAAAAGGGTGGAAAAGGAGGGAAAGAGCTCCAGACGCCTGCCTCTGCCTTGTTTCCTGGCTGGGCCTTTGTGTTCACATCCAAAACCTTTGGAGAGTGCAGCATGGGTCTGGTTGTGTTGAACAATGGCTCCTATTTCACACAAAGGTAAAATTTCTCTGGAGGGATAGAGCAGAAGCGCGCAGCTTGTTTTCAGATGGAGTCTAAAGGCACATGGGGAGGAAGCAAGTCTTGGGGCCCAACCGGATCCTCAGATCGTGGAACCCCGGAGCTGTCCTCCGAGCCGGGCTGGCTGTGTTGCCGGGACACCCACTCTGAGCCCCAGAGCTTTCTCTGCTAAAGGAAGGGTGTGGGTGGGGCCTAAGTGCCTCTTCTAGGTGGGTTAGGCCAGTCTTTCCCTCTCCAATTCAGTGTGGAGGGGAGGGGGGCACAGAGTGCATCTGTTTCTCCGCAATCTATTAAGCTCCAACCTGGCCGAAATCACACCCAGCTGATGCCTCCCCAGATCCTCTCCGGCTCCTGTGCACCCTGCAGGCTACTCTGGTCTGCAGCGTGGCCTCCAGGTGGTGAGTGGAGGAAGGGTCAGCTCAGAGGATGGAATTTCCTGTCAGCTCCACCCTCCCTGACCAGGATGTCAGTTCCTCTCCTTGAGGTCCACACAGGGACAGAGGGAAGGGACAGCAAGCCATTTATGGAAGGATGTCATAGGCCTCGGACTTTAGGAGGCTTTGGTCACCCAAGCCCACAGCTCCCATGCTCATGAGGCCCTGAGCTTGCAGGAGCTGGCCTCAGCCAGGCAGGGTGCTGCAGGGAGCCAGGGAGGGCTCTTCCGGTCTGGCTCCCACATCGGTTCCATCTGGCCCCTGACATGCTGCTGTCTGTCACTGCCCTAGGCCCTCAGTGACAGCCTCCACTAGGATGGGCTTTCAGGACTAGTTTTGCGGGAAGCTGCCTTAGGCTTATTTCCTGTGGCACAAGGCAGCGGGACCACTCTGAGTGACCACTGAGGCTCACAACTCGCCTGAGCAGGCGACAGCCTAATGCAGTCAGCCTTCTCTCTCATCTTCCCCTCTTCACCCCTCCCCCTTTCTTTCTCAGAACAGTCAGTGGGAGTGGGGGGATACACTGGGCAGCACCAGGACATTTCCAGGTACCGAGGCCATGCACATCATGTTAACGTTAACAATGATATTACAAATATTAACACTCCTGGAGGGGTGGCCCTCAGCAGCCCGCTCTCCAGGCCTGAGCCCACAGCAGAAGCCCGGCAGTAACTGTATAATCACAAGGCTGTGGGGCTCCGGGAAAATCCACACTCAGGAAACTTGGCTTCTCCTCCTCTCTCCATAGCACTTGACTTCAGTGCAGCCTGTGGTTCCGCAGGAGGGGACTGCCCCCAAATGTGGAGTTCCCTGTCCCTGGGGTCCACGCTGCTGTCACAACCTGCACAAATCCTATCCTTCTCAGGGTGACTCCTCCCCCAGGGCGTGTGAACAGAGCCTGCATTTCCGATTGCTGGGTCTCTGTGGTATGAGCCGTGGCTCAGGCTAGGAGGGAGCCGTGAGTAGGGCCAGATCTCCCTGAAATCCAAACCAGCTTTTTAGGTTGGTATAGATGTGTAATTTTAGAGGGACAAAACTAGGACATACTTTATTTAACCATACTTTGATTTATAAGTTTGAAAAATATAGCTCTATTTTCCATATATACCACTGTTTAGATGTCAGGGACAGCCTGGGTGTGAGACATTCACTGAAAATTTACTTAACGGTCACAATGAGTACTTATGTTCTCCGTCCACACTCCACTCCATGCAGATTCTGTACAGACTTCTGATTCTTTTGTTCACTGCTGTCCAGATGAATGGATGGCTGATACATAATAGCAATTCCATGAAATTTGTTGGATAAGTGAATAAATGAATGAGTGACTGGTTCTGTGTATAAATAGTTTTTGTATGGTCTTTGGGGTCAGCCAGATGTGGACAATTCAAAAATTTTCTTACCCATAGGATGGACATAACAATACAATAGTTCTATGGAACTGTGGGTATAATTTCTGAGCCTCAGTTTCCTCATCTATAAAATTCTGTTTCCTGCGATTTTTGTGAGGTTTAAATAGGTTACTTTGTAAGAAGACAGTACAGGGTCTGGAACACAGAAGGCAATAAACTTAGGTTATTGACAGCCTAAAGCAGGAAGCATGGATGGTGAAGTTCCACCCTGGTGCCAGAAACCAGCCTTTCTGAGCTCCTCAGAGCAGCCCTGGTAGGCCCTGCTCCCCTGTGTGGAGGCCCAAGAGGAAAGCAGGAAGGTGTGTGCGTGGGCCAGGATGAAGCAGGTTCTGACCTCATCTGCCGAAGGACAGTTGGCCCCGAAGCATGAACTGTCAGATACTCAAATACGTGGGGCCTTCGCTGAAGAGGTTCTCAAACTATTCTCACCCATCCCTGGTCCCGTGCCAGTCTCATGCTGCTGCAGTCCTGCCCGGGAGCTCCGGCCTCGCCCTGTGCCTGTCCCCACCCTGCACTGCCCCTTCACTATGGCTTCTTCCAGGAAGTCTGCCTCGATAAGGGATGCCCAACCCACCTCGCTGGCCCTTTCTCTTGTCTGCCTCACTGCCTGAGGCTTCACTTTTCCCCTGTGGGTTGCAAATTTGCTAAGGGATAATCTATCTTTGATGCTGGTGCCCCTTCCTGCCCCAGAGAGGGGTCTTCACTGGAGGGGCGGGGTGCTGTGTGTCTGGTCCCCTGGGGTGTTGAAGGGCAGGGCAAGCAAGGGTTGGAAGGAAACAGGAGAGAGAGAGAGAGAGAGAGGGAGAGAGAGGGAGGGGGAGGGAGAGAGGGGGGAGGGAGGGGGGAGGGGAGGGGAGGGGGAGAGGGAGAGAAGATAAGCTGCTCACATCACACCAAGTCACGCACCTCTCATGGAAAGAGAAGGGGGTGTGGAGCAAGGGCTGCGCCCTCTGTGGCTGGGAATCACTGCGATACTACCTGTCCCTGTGCCTGGGACTTTTTATCTCACTGATGCCTCACAACAGGCCTCGAGGTAGTGGGTCTTATTATCACCGTTGCACACACAGGAAACTGGCTTAGACAGGTACTGTAATCTGCCTCAGGTGAAAGAGCTGGAGCCAAGCCTCACTCCCTAGTGTGCACTGCAGCGCCCCGGGCATTTGATTTTGGTGGTCTGGATCCTGGGAAGGCGAGGCTTGCCCCTGCTTCCCAGGCAGGCAGTTCAGCACACAGGAGACACAGGCCGTTCTGAAAGCGCTGTGAAGTCCCAGCTTTTTGTGACACTGCCTCTGAGGAAGGGCCCAGTGAAGCACACACAACCCGGTTCCAGCCACAGGAGAGGGCTACAGATGGAAATTAGGCAGCCAAGATACCCCGGGACAGCACGGGGACACAGAGAAGCACAGGGCCAGCCTAAGTGCCAGCCCTAAGGAGAAAGGTGTCTTGGTCCATTTTCTATTGCTGTTACAGAATACCGGAGAGCAACTCGTGAATGAAAAGGAGTTCATTTTGCTCACCTTCTGAAGGTTGGGAGTCCCGGGGCACAGAAGCAGTGTTGGCAACGCATCATAGCTAGCAAAAGGCAGCAGTAAGGAACCTCGTGGAAAGGCAGAAGTGGAGGGCTGGGCTCACTCTATAAGCATCCACATGTGTGTTAACTCACCTCTGCGTGGGGAGCATTCATCCTTTGTGACAACCACACCACCTTGAACACGGCCACCATGGCAAACCCATTTCAGTGAGTTTCAGAGGGATGAACCCCATTCAGGCTTTAAGTCAGGCCAGACAGGGGGGAGGCAGACATTTTTACTGAAGAATACTAACACACATACGGAAAAGCACGAATTGTTAGAACAAGCTCAATGAAGTGTGATAAAACGAAAACACCTGTTCGCTAGCTCCAAGCCCAGGAAAAACAACAGAACCAGCTCTGTGGAGCTCGTCCGTCTCCTCCCAGTCACCAGCACATCATCACCGTCCTGGTTTCTAGCAGCAATGATTGTCTTTGTACCTGACCAAAGGGCATCATACAGCATGTGCTGCTCCTGGGCCGGCTTCCTTCTCTAGTCCTATTTTGTGAGAGCCATCTGTGATGTTGCATAGAGTCGTGAATCATTCCTCCTTCTGGCTGTAGAGCATTTCATTGTATGGAGAGGCCACAGTGCATCCCTCTAGCCCAGGGATGGTGAACCTTTTAGAGCTTTCAATGAGCCAAGCAGCCCAATGCAGTGTTTGGGCCACAGGTTCACATCACTGCCCCGTCCTATGGTTGATGTCCTCTTCTGCCGACTCAAGGGTGTACATGTTTGACTGTAGGAGATATTGCCTGAGTTTTGCAGAGAATATGTTGCACTTTAGACCCAGAGCAGAAACTCTGCAAGTTGACATTGTTCCATATCCTACAGCTGCCTTTTTGATTTAGTTGCTCAGTTTGTGTGAAGCGGGTGGTGGTTTGATGTCCATGTGTATTTCTCATCTGTAGGTTCCTACACACGTGAGACTTGTTTTCAGATATTTTTGCCAATCTACTCACCTCAAACACCACTAATCCTACCTCCTGCAATCTTTTATGCTCATTCACAAGCCATCATTCTTCCCGAGAGAATCATTTTCTAGCGCTGAGAGCAAAACCTCCGGATACTGAGGGAGGCAAACAAGAGTTGCCCTGTGGGCAGCTGCTTTGGGACTCAGTGCTGTCTTGGGTCAGCGGTGGGTCTCTGGAGCAGATGAGCCCCGCTGACCGTCCTTCAGGTACTGCCGGATACTAACATGCCACCTATGCCGATATCACTGTCAGGCTAAAAGATTCAAACAGCAGTCAGACTTCCTTAAACTTTTTTTTTTTCCTTTTTGTGGTACTAGGGATTAAACTCAGGGCCTTGCACACGCTAAGCAAATACTCAGCCACTAAGTTGGACTCCCAGTGTCTGGAACTGCTCTTTCTGTTTCTCCTGAGTTTTTCAGCTGTATAGTGTGATTGGCAAATGAAAAACTACACATATTTTTGATGCATGGGTGATTTTTTGTTATACATATGCACTGTAAAGTGATGAAATCAAACTAATATATCCACTCTCTCACATTCTCATTTGCCTGTGATACATTTTTCCCCTTAGCACTTTTCAAGTATACATTATTAACCAAACCCCCATGTTATTCAATCTCTAGAACTTATTCTTCCCAACAGCAACGTAATGTACCCTTTGACCAATATCTTCCATGGCCTCCCAGGCCCCTGTTCCCACCATACTGCTCTCTGCTTCTAGGGGTTCCATGTTTCGCCTAACTGCTTAACTTCATGGTCAGACAGACACACTGGCAGAGAGTTTGTCTCACCTTGGGTGGTCACTTAGAGACAGTTGGCTAAATCAGAGAGGAAAATATGTGATACACATGCCCTTCTTGGGTGGGCCTGGAGAGCCCTGTTTCTAGCTCCAGGTAGGCAAGGCAGTGCGGCCGAGAAGCTGGCCTTTCGGAATGACACACTGAGGTCCTCAGAGGGCGTTATGGAAGTGAGGGGGAGTGAAGGAATAATTCAGTGGCAGACTGCATGGCTAGCGAGCCTCAAGAGGGAAAACAAAAGAAATAATTTCTGTGGGAAAGGATGCTAATATAAGCCGTCACCTCCCTTTAGGATGCCAAATGGTAAAACAGCTCAAAATACCTCACACATGCTGAAGTCTCCTCCTGTTAGGTGAAACCAGGAGGGAGGGTGGGGGGTGGGAAGCCATGTGTGCAGGACATGTACAAATCTGCAAAATGAGCCCCCTAATCTGTATAGCCAATATGCATTCCTAAAAAATGTAGGGGGAAATGCAAGTCATATGAACTGAGTTTTGGCTACTTGGAATTTCTGGTGTGCTCGAAAGTGTAGTCTTTAGAGTTTCAAATATTTCTGGAGGCTGGGAGTGTAGCTCAGTGTACAGCATTTACCTAGCAATCCGTTTGTTGTGGCTTTCACGAGGAGCCCTGCAGGGTAAGGGCTGCCTGGCGCAGCAGTAGAAAAGGAGTGGCAAAAGGATCTGTAGGGTCCGCGAGTCACCAGTATGGGCACAGATGTGGGCAAGGAGGGAAGGCAGGAACACATCTGTCGGCTCAGAGTCAAACAGATTCAGCCCTCAAGGGGCGTCCTGGGCATCAGTGTTCTGAGCTGCAAGCCAGATGCGGAGTCCTGGAGCCTGGGGAGGGCTGTGTGGGCTCCAGTTACAAGGAGGTGCATTTTCTTTTTTGGAGACCAAAACACAGGGGATACTTGCTTCCTGCCCTCTCCCAGCGCTGAGGGAGACAGGATGCCATCCTTTGATGCTATCACAGCCGGGGCTGCACCCCAATGCACAGGCCCCCTGAGCCTCCTGGTGGGGCCCCAGAAGCATGGAGGCAAGCAGGGGACTCAGGGGCAAATACAAACACACAGCCCCTGCACACCTGCAATGCAGGAAAAAGCTACAACTTGCCTAGGTTTGGGGGTCGGGAATCTCTAACAAAAAGCTCGACTGGCCCCCCCTTTGCCACTCACACAAGAGGTAGAAGTCTTTTGGGGGACTGAAGAGTAAGATTTAACATCATTGTATTTATTAGGTTCTGAAACAATACACATTCACATCCTTTTGAATACAGTACATTTGGCACAACAATGTTTACAATGAAATAACACTAATGAATGGCAAGAGATTAAAATTACACCCAGAAAGGAAAAAAAAATGTACAAATAAAGCATCACAATACAAAATAAAACCCTTAAAATTGAATATGTTTTCTGTTTAGCCAGAATAATTCTGCACATAATTTAAAAAGAGGTAACATTTTAGCCTTCTTTTGTTTTCATAAAGCAAGAATGCATTATTTTTTCACCTTTGGAGAAAAAAAATTATGTTTCTATTTCACGAAGTCTATAATGAGAGAACACAGGAGACTAGCTATCCTTCATTTTTTTGGGCATTTTTTGCATTTTTTTTTTCTTTAAAAAAGAGAGACTCAGAAAGAGGAAGAGGGAGAGGAGAGACAGAGGGAGAGAGGAGGGGGGGATGTGGAAAGATTATAAAGAATTGGAAGAAATGAAAGTTTGTTTGCTTCCAAATCCTTGTTGCAAATGAAAAGATAAGTACTCAAGAACTCAAGAACACAGGGGCCTTTTCCCACAGGTCTAGGCTGGATTTCAATCTACCCGCATAAGAGTCAGTGGCGCATCCCGGCCGCAGGCTCTGGGGGCTAAGGGGGCCTAGAGCTGCCAGATGGAATGTATTATTTGACTTCCTGGCAAAAATGCCTGTTGTTCTGCGGTAAGGGCCAATGCCCCACAGCCATGCAAACACCACCAAGCCCTTGGACAGGGCCATTTGGCATTGCAGTTGAAGATGGCTTGGTTGTCCAAAGTTCACAGTCACAAGGGAACAGGAAAGATAGATGGGAGGAGGAGTTGATTGAGGGTTGATTGAGATTATGCATGAGTATGATGGGCGTATTGTCACGTCTCCCTAAAAATGAGATGATGCCACCGTGAAGATGTTTCTGTGCTTGTTCTCCACTCCAGAAGAGAGTCTGCCCCTGGCATGTCAAGTTACCAAAGATAAATTAAATTAATCCAATATGTTTCATCACTTCACTGGTATGCCAAACACATGGATTGAGATAGCATAATATTTAATATCTGCAATCATCATAAGAACAGATAATAATTACACCTGAGTTTTTAAAAAACGAAAAACAAAAGAGAACTGAATGTCATTGTTAGTAACAAAGGCTGTGATCAGCCAGATGCAAATAGGGACATATTCTATGGACTGGAAATAGTCACTGTCCAAGCTTTAAAGCCACAACTGAAAACATTCCTTTTTGTCCCCCATCTCTGTCAGGGAATAAAAGAGCACAGGAAAACTATACATGAAATTTAATATAGCTTAATACACATATATGTTTACATCTTTTAAAATAAGACAAAATGAAATGAACAATATAAGCCCTCCCCGAAAAAAGAATACACCTATCTCTCAGTAACTTGAACCAATACACTTATAGAGTATTGCACCTGGACATTATTATAATTATTCTTTCGTAGACTAGAGTTCTATAATATGCCTGAACATGCAGCAGTTGATACCTCTATATTCAGTGAATTAATTCCACAGGCCTTGCAGCAAACACTATATACAAAAATGTCAAATGTACAAAAGGCAAAAAGCTTCATTAGTGCCACTTTGCCACTCACAAGTATATATATTTAGGAACAGCTGGGAAATCCACGTGCAACAGTTGGAATGGATTCCATTCCCTGCAAAATCAGTTCAGTAAAATAGGTAATTAAATGACCTCCAGGAAACATATACACAAAGCCACAGAGAACCCTTGGAGATAAAGAATGTAACACTGTTAGCGTATCTACAGGAGGTAACATTGCGTCCATAAGTAGCGTCCACATGAGTTGCCGCTGCATGTCCCATGGAAACAAAACTCTGAGTACATCTGGCTACACTGTCCGCTTGCAAACCTGATCCCGTTGGTCTCCCGGCACCCTCTCCCCAAAGCGTGGTGAGCCTCATTCCACTTGTTCCAGAAGTGAACCCTTCATAATTAAATTTAAATGTTTAATGTTTAAAAATCACAGCACAGTAGTACTACCATTTTGTAGGAGTGCGCAAAGTAACACACTGCTGCAGAAAATAAATAGCATTTATGTCAGGAATTCAGGATGACACTGGGGAGCGGAGTTTTGCTACAACCCTGGGGTTCTGGCCATCACTGTGGTGGCTTTTGTATTCAGGTAGAACTGTAATAATGAGGAGCGCCACTTGTTTCCTTTTCTTTCAATTCAACAGCTCTCATGTGTCACTAAAGCACTGATAGCACAAACTTTGGACGACTGGATTCTCCTTGTATATTAGCCCTTTAATATCCACGTGTATTCATTCATACTGGAATTTCTACCTTTCGGCCAACTAGAAAGCTAATTTTGATAATACATTTTCCAAATGTTAATTAAGTTCAAAAATCAAAATTATCTTTTTCCCAAAAGCGATTTCTTCCATGAGATACAAATGTGTAAGACTTTGGCATGCTCAAAAGTGGACACCAAAGCAAGCCAGAATGAGCCATTCCAGAGCAAACCAAGCTGCCTGCCAGCCTGTGTGTCTCCTGGGTCCCCTCAGCAAGGGCACCTGCCCTCATGTGCAGGAGGTGGCAGTCTCTTCTTCTCCTGGGCGTAGGGCAGGGATGGCAGGCCAGGGAACAGAAGGAATGAGAAGCGAGGCGGGGTCAGGATTCTACGTCCAATGGCAAAGCCAGAGTCTTCTTGTTTGATGCTTTTGTTTTCTTTGTAGTGAAAGAACTGAAGTTACTTCACAGCTAGAAGCCCCCATGGAGTGGAACCAGGCTCGCCACAGTCCAAACAGCGGTATAGACGCCCAGCTGCTGACTCAGCTCCAGTGAGGCGAGACCCGAGAGTGCCTTCCGGTCACCAGGAGGTGGGAGAGGAGGTGGCGTCAGGGAAGGGGATGCAATAAATAGAGGACAACGTGGGATGTGGGACGGGGGCTCTGGGAGGAGGAGGAGGAGGACGATGAGGAGGAGGATGAGGAGGAGGAGGAGGAGGAGGAGGACTTCTGGACCTTCTGAGCCTCCGGAACATGGGGTCTTCTCAGTGCCCTCCTCGTAGCAGCGGCAAGCTCACCCCAACTGGCTTCTCAGGGCATCAGGTCTTCACCAAAGTAGGAGAAGCCTTTGAATTCCTCCTGGTTGATCTGCTTCACAATCGCTTCATCCACAAGCGTGAGTACTGGCTCTTCCCGGGTAAAGTCTTGGTCAAAGTTATTGACGTCTCTTTTGGTTTTCTGTGGGAAGACGAGAGAAAGCGCTGGGTCAAGGCTGACCTCCCTCCTAAGGGACCCCCACGGGGAATGAGCATCCAGGGGACCAGCCCCTCGTCAAAGCGAGCCTCCAACTACTGGGAGCGGACACAGGGCTGTTCCAATGAGGCAACGATGGATGGCCCCAGACCAGGAAGTGACAGCGGAGGAGGAGAGAAGGAATGAGCTGAGGTGAGAAGGGAGAAGGGGTGTGTGGGGATGATGGAAAAGCAGGGAAGTGGGATTCCCACAGGCTGTGTGCGTGTGCGTGTGCGTGCGCAGGTGTGTGTGCGTGTGTGTCTGGGGAGAGAAGGGCGCAAAGCTCTGCCTCATATCCACTTGGAGCATCTGCCATAAGCCTGGGGCATCGAGCCCTTCCTCCCTGTGACCCAGGGAACAAACCTGAATCCACCCCCGTGGAGCTTCCGGTGCTCCAGACCCCAGAACCCTGCCATGTCTGCTCAGATGACATCTCTCGGAGCGGGAGGACTGGCGGGGGCAGGATCGTCTTCTGGGAAGCCTGCCTTGACCCCCAGCTGTCCTCACCATGGCCTTACTTTATGGTCCCACATCTGTGTGATTATCATTGCACTTGGGGCACTGCCTTGCCACATGTCATGCCTTTGTCTAGCCCACGAGCTCCTGCGTGGTACATACCTCATCTAATTCATGTTGGGGTCCTTGATGAATAATAAGCAATAAACTTACTGAGTTTCATTAAGTGTCTAGTGAATGAAGTGAGCAGACCTGTTACCCCCTGATTCAGAAGGGCCCAGAGCTGGTAAGAAGTTCAAACTCCCAAAGGAGGACTATGTGGCTTAGGGTTAGGGGCACAGAGAGTGGCCATCAATCAACCCACAAACCAATCCTGAAAGTCAGGAAGTGTAAATAATACTCTCTCCCTTTAGGAGTGGAGAGCTGCACTGGGGGACCAGGATGCTTGCCTAGACTGTACTGGATTGGGTGGGAAAACCTCCAGAGGAAAGACAGGGCTTGGGGCAAGGCCTGAAGGACAGACTAGTTATGTTGACAGACATGAGAGAAAGGCATCCTGGTGGGGAGACAGGTGGGACAAAGGCAGGAACACAAAAGATGTATACATAGGACAGCAGGTCTGCCAAGATGCAGGGGCCAGAGTGCGGCTGGGGACTGTGGGAGGTCAAGGCAGGGCCGTACCGGGAGGCCTTCAGTACCAGACTCTCCTATTTCTCTCCCTCGCTCCCAGGACAGTACACAGCACAATGCTGGGAAAACAGGAGGTGTCCAGCAGTTCTTTTTTTTTTAAGACATTGATTACCTGGTACTACCCGGGATAAATAATTTGGATGATGGAATATACCCTATGGAATGTTTAGCAATATAATTTCTTCCCCATTAATGGTCATTGAACCCCGTGCTTTTACAGTCAGCTACATTCTCAGCCTTTTTAAAATTCTGAGACAAGGTCTCACTATATTGCTAGGTTGGGCTTAAACCTGCAATCCTCCCACCTCAGCCTCCCAGAGGACTAGGATTTTAGGCATGTATCACCACGCCCTGCTAAGATGAGCGATATTATCTGTAGGAGGAATAATACTAATATACTCTATGCTCTGTGGGAACCAGTAAGTTAATAGATATCAGTGAGGGCCTGGGATGTAGCTCAGTGGAATGTGCCTGTCTAGGAAGCACAAGGTCCTGAGTTTGATTACCAGTATGGAAAAAAAAAAGAGAGAGAGACAGACAGAGAGAGACAGAGGTATCAATGAGTAGCCCATGAAGAAAGTGGCTCTGTCTTGTACTCTGTCTTGTCATGTCCGTGGCAAACTCAAGCCTCTGAGAAGTTGTGGCATACAGAAACTACCCACTTTGCTTTGGGGAGCCTTCCTGAGACTCCACACTCACTCCTCTCAGCCCTTCCCCCATTAGGGTTTTCTAACACCTCTCCTGAGAGCAGAGTTCTGAGGAGCCGTTTGGGAAGTGCTGCCTCAGGGTTTACAGAGCATCTTCGGATTCATTCCCCCATCTGGACCCTTGGACTGATAGGTGCTGTGATCCCAGTTTTACAGCAGAGGAAACTCATTCAAAGATATTGCCTTGACTAGAATCAAGAAAGAGCAGAGCCTAAAGGTCAAAGCTGAAACTTGGCTCCAGATCTCAGCATGAGGGCTCCCACAGGGTGGAAGGTCTAGAAATCAATACACCAGACAAGTGGGAAGACCTGGGAAGGGGCAAACTCAACCACCAAGAGACATTAAGGAAAGCCACAGAGCCAAAAGACATCCTGAGAGGTCTGTGGACTGGGCAAGAGTGGATACCATGGGCGGGGGGGTCTGTCTTAAGTGTCCCCAGACTGAATTCAGAATCACAGACAGCAGAGAGCAGCAGGCATCCTATTGCTCCGCACATCAGTCCTGTCTGGGGTCCCTTCTCTGGGAGTGAGGCCTCAGAAACCTTGCAAAGAGGAAGCAGGGTGCCAGAAAACCCAAGGGATTCCCAGAAGCAGGACTTGCAGCTCCAGGTTGCCTCTTGAGATGGGAAAAGCTCAGGAGTGGCCTGTGGCAGGATGGCTGGCCCGGGACAGGACTATCTGTTCTTCTCCAGGGTGACAGGGCCAGAGGAGGCGAGAGGCCCTGTGCTGAGGGAGACTTCAGAGAAGAACAACACAGCGGCCCACAGTGATGCATGCTGCTGTAGGAGGGTGAAGGCCCGGGAAAGGGAGGGGTAAGGTCTTTTCTGAAGATCGCTATGGAAGGGGGGGTGACTTAGCCAATGGTGGGTCCTCTGTGCTGGGGGAACGAGTCTGGAGGCAGGGATGGTGTGGGGAGGTGAAGCAGCAATCCCAGTAGCACCAGGTATTGTCCCAGAGGTAGCAGAGGGTCACACGTGGGCTGGAGCAGCAGGAGACAGCAGAGAGGAGCACCAGGGTAGAGCAGAGAGACGAGGAACGAGTACAAGGAGGAGTCCACTGCGAACATCATTAGGGATGGGCCGTGAATAGCAGGTCTCTGGGGTTCTCAGGAGCAGGAACCCCTCTTTCCTGGTATGGCTCACTGAGCCAGTCATGACCAAGGACAGCGCATTTGCCTTAGAAAATCCACGAACTCTCTGGCATTGGCTTTCCCTATTTCCTTGAATGATTGCGCTTCAGACGTTAGTCATTAGGGTCTATTAGCTAGAAACTGGCTTCCAATATCCAAATTTTACAAGTTATTGAGTGTGTACAATCAAACTGGGCTTGGTCAGTATAACTGGGTATGTCGTTCCTAGACCTCCAGGGCTAGGGTAGCTTGTTTGGAAAGCCGGTTAGGTCTGGGCTACCGAGGTCCCTGAGTCATCTGGAGCACTTCTTCGGACCTTGGCAGACCTGCCCCACGCAATACCTCGCACAACTTGGGCCCTGCCTTGTTTTCCTTGGGGACATCTTAGGTCCATGTCAGTTATTCAGTTCCAATTCAAACAACAACATTCCCCCTGTGGTTAGAATTTCCCAGGGCGCACTCTGTCCCCTAGTACTGGACAGCAGATAGCACAGCATCCTTACATTTGGAAGCGGCTAGGGATTATATCCTTCCCTCACTGAGACTCTTCTCTGAATCACTGCTCTCTCGCTCATCGAGTCCTAATGGATAAAGATGCTATAAATGTCAACCCTTGGTACCTCACTAATGCTTAAATGCCAGCCTCTCAGCCTGCCCTGCACAGCCCGAGAGATGACTCCAGACCCACAGGAGAACATTCTCCCTCCAGCCGTGCCCTCCTCCATGAAGCTTTCCCCATAGCCATTGGTTCGCACTTAGAGAAAGCTACACAGGGTAGTGGAAAGGCCACTGGCTCAACTCCTGCCCTGGCACCTTCCCTCCTGGGCATAGCACTCTGTGAGTCAACCTTTGTGAACCTTGGTCTTTTCATCTGTAAAAGCAGGGCGGAAACAGTGACCCTATAGGTCACTTTGAATATTAAATAGGAAGCCAGATGTTAGACGAGCAGACCTGACATGGACAGGGCACCCAGGAACTAAAATCTTGACGTCCCCGAACCTGAGCATCTGGTGCCATGGGCACCTGCCGCATAGCCTCGGTTGTGCTACCAGCGCAGAACCTGTAATAGGCCTGGTGAGCAGCTCCTGCAAGCTGGGGACTAAGCTTTCTGCATCTGCCTTTGCCCCAAACTGCTGTGGAGCTGGGGTCGACCTCCAGGAACGGAGTTCCCTGTGTGGTGTCTTGGCACTCTCAGGATAAAGTTCTGAGTCTACATTCACTTGCTCGTGAGGCCTCCATGATCCCGCCTCTGGCCACCTCCCCGGTAGCACTGAGCCACAAGCTTCCCACCTCTGGCTCCTCTACCGGGGTCCCCACTTTTCTTTTTGCCTTCTGCCCCTGTCTGCTCCCTTTTCTCACTTTTGCGTGTCTGTCCTTCCTTCTTGTCCCTGGGAGAGGTGGCTTGAGCTAAACGTGTGAAGGGCGCTCACCTCTCCTCCTGCGCTCTGAGCGCAGCTCTTCACACAAGGAAGGCCCCTTTTGTCTGCTCTGGAGGCTGCGTGCAGGGCCGGGCCTGGGACGAACTTTCCATCCTCTCCCAGCCCCACATGTACTGTTTACTCAAACTATCTCCTAGTAGAAGTGGCTGGATGCCCTCTCCTGCTGCTTCTGTATTCAGGGCCAGAAAAGTGACTTGGGTTCAGGGCTAGTGGCCGCTGTCCCAACAGAAGGTTTTTCCACTTGGGGAAGCAGAGATGAGGTGGGGAAAGGGCTGAGGTCTGGCTCAGGAAATGGTCTGGAGTGAGACAGTCCAGAGCATCACCAAACCAGGGGGGCAGGCAGCAAAATAGGAGGCTTAGGCCTAATTAATGGAGTATCTTGAGTGTTTCAGGGATCAGTGTTCTCTAATTGCTAGTACAAGATGGAAACAAAAGCAGTTTTAACTGGGGTTGGGGAAATTCCTTCAAGATGAATGTGTTCTCGGACTTAGTGGGTATCTCTCTGATCCTCAGGGTTGGAGTTAAGGGAAAACAGCATTCCTGTTCCCTTTGGCTTCTCTTTAGAACTCAGGTCTTGGACTTAGAAATCTGAAGCTTACATCAGGGAAGGGCTCATCCTTGGTGTCTGTGTGGGACAGAGAGACCTCTACGGAAAGAGAGGTTTCAAAACCCCCTCCCCATCCTGCTGAGAGACAGCATCTCAGAAGCAAAGTCCCAGGACACCCTCGACACTGGGCCCCTGCCTGGGTGGCAGTATTCAGCACCAAGCAGAGAGACTGAACACCTCCTTTCTGGCCGGCTAGTAGAACTCCATCCTACCCTCATGTTCTGGAACCATAAACACAAGCTCTTGCAGGAGTCTGTGGCTTTTTGCTCCTATCCTTATCTGCTCACTTGGAGAATAATGGATGGATTTTTTGCAAGGATTGAGGAAAAGATGCCTGATCTTTCAGCAGAGCCGCGGGACTGGCACTCACAAGGCTGTCTTTCTGGTACCCGGTCTCCTTCTCTTCTCTGCTGCTTGCCAAAGTGACAGCAAGAGCCCAGTTGGCAGCCTGACCCTAAGCCAGGGTCCCCCAGAGTCTTATGGGGATGGTCAGAAGTATGAGACATGTTGAGTCTCCAAAGAGCCATGCACTGGGTTGAAGTGCTGCTCAATGGTAGGCCCTGGGTTCAATCCCCAGCACTGTGAGCAAACAGACAAAAACACTGGGTTCTCTATAGATATCTTTTATGTCTTCCCTGACACCAGTCCCCCATTTGTCCTCCTCCCAGCTCCCTGTGCTTCCCGCCTCCTGCTTTTGGCCACTTCTAATAGGTCATGTGCCCCATATTCCACTCTCATGGCCCTTGAGGTACCTACTGCAAAGCAGTGTACACAGCAGACACTTAGTGTTAATTTACTTGACATTAATTCCCTGACCAAGTCCTTCCTGGCTTAGAAACATTCTTATATGAGCTCTACCTTTCTCCTTTATATACTATTCTAAAATGCAAGAATTTAAATAATCAAAATACTTATCACCAGTGAGCTGGATATTTACATACATTATACTTATGATCATTTTACTTACACATTCTCATAAGCAGAGTACCTGAGAATATGTTTATACATACACACTCATATGTGAAGTTGAATTAAATTAATGTTTCACTGCATAGGGCTGAGCCAAAGTTTCAGGTTAACTCAAGTTAGAAACTCCTCTAACCATAATCCTTTATCTCCTCTTCCCAATGATTGTTCCTAACAGCTGGGCATGGTGACATATTCTATAGTCCCAGAACTCGAGATGCCGATGCAGGAGCACGGAGAGGTCACTGGGCAACTCAATGAATTAGCAAGACTCTGTCCCAAGGGTTCTAAAAACATACAGACAAAGCTCAGCTAAACTCTAAAATACTAGGCAAATGTTATTGGAAATGTCATCCCGGTTACTGCTATATCCTTCAGCTTTTTGTCATCTTCAAATATGATTGGCGTGCACACTTTCAGTCCACTGAACCACCTATAAAAACACTGTTCAGAACATAATCAGCACGGCCTCTGCAGACAGTCTCTGGTAAGGCTGACCTCCCGTCCCAGCATCACCCTGTGAAGCATGGCTGTCGAGCCACTGAGAATCATCTGTTCATCTGGATGATAGCAGGGGGACTTTCAATTGCTTGGCCAGAATAAGGACAGAAATGCCTCCAAGAGTTCTCTTCTAAATATCACAAGAACTCATCCTCATAAAATTTGCCAGGTACTTGCTTTAATAACACCTATCTGAGAGTATTCCAAATCCACATTTCCCTTTTTCTAACCACTGAGAAGTTGGTTGTCGCCTATTATTTGGTTTTATCGCTTTATTCCATCATATCCAAATCACGCGGGAGATCCTTCAGTAATGTGGCTCTGAACCTCAGCCTGAGTTGCACAGAGAAATCAGCCAGAGGGGTTGAAAGCATGATGCTGGTTCATCCCCAGAGAGTCTGTCTAATCACTCTGGGGTCTGGTCTGGGCATAGTAGGGGTCCCCAAGGGATATATATTCAATGTAATGAATTAAGTTATTGTTTTGGCTTTCAGTTCCCTCTTAGTGGTTTTACCCTAATCTTTGAATTTTGAAGATATTTTTCTTTGGAGGTAAAAACAACAGCCTTGTTTTTTTGTTTGTTTGGTTTTTTTTTTTTGAGACAGGGTCTTGCTTTGTAGTTCAGGCTGGCTCTGAGCTCACTATGTAGCCCAGGCAAGCCTCAAACTCAGCAATCCTCCTGCCTCTGCCTCCCAAGTGCTGGGATTACAGGCATGAGCCACCACGCCCAGCACTGTGGTAGGTGGTACTGATTGCTGTTGGGTGTGAGTCACCACACCCAGCATTGTATGTGGTTACTGGGGATCCAACTCAGGGCCTTGTGTTTGTGAGGCAGGCGCCGGAACCACTGAGCTACATCTCTGGCCCAACAGCCTTGTTTTTTGTCACTGTTTAACACGATGGTTTTCCCGCTGTCTGTACACCCAAACTAAACGTGGTGCTGCACAGCCTTGCCCCAGACTCCAGGGGCACTTCTGGACCTCCATCACTTTTTAAAGCTCTGTGAGTGATTCTCACGTACAGTCTAGTTGATTTTATGTAAAGAAGTGGTGGACCTCTTTCTTCTTATCAGTTTCAAAAGGCCTTTTTTTTAAAATTCGGATGTCTAAAAGTCTGTTTAGGAGCCTAAAGTTGCTCTAGATTTAGCTTCCTTTCAAATTCATATTCTGTATTGGCATTCCTTCTCAGTTTCTTCCTTCCTTATTTTATATGGGTCTTATGAGATGGGACATCTGACAGCTTGCTGGATAATCACACTGGTTTCTTTTAATGTCACCCTCTGAGATGGAAGGCAGCTAAGCAGTTTGGCCTAAGTGTTCATAGCCTCAACATGTGGATTCCATTCCTGGTTCTCCAATTATTAATTCTTCTGGCTTTGGGTAAATTAGTTTCTCCAGGACTCCATTTTCTCATCCATTAAATTGGGACACTAGTAGTCCTCTTTACATATTTATTATATGAATTAAATAATACATTCAAGTGGTGAGAACAGAACACCGCATAGAGTCAATTAATTACCTTTGCTTTTTCCTTAATATGGATCACAGATGTAGGGGTCTAACACCCAGCACTGCTCTAGGATGATCCTTTAGGGAGAAACTTCTATTTGGTCTTGATCACAGAATAGTATTTGTCTCACCTGGGCAACCTGTGTGTGTCCCTCTCCTATGTCCACTAAATCTAGAAGTTATCAGTCTCTGGTCAAAGAAAAGAACCCAATGTGTGATCACTCAAGAGAATGTTCCTTTTTTTGCCCTGATTTTTTCTTTCTTTTCACTGACAGCACAATCATAATATGCACTTGTTATATCCTGGTGGGCGATCTTTAGACCTTCTGAAATAAGACAAGTTAACAAAAAGGAAGAATGGAAGGATATGGGTTTTACTCTGAGAACATGTCCTCTTTCTCTGCAGTGAGTGGGGGCTATGTGTCTGTGCACTGGGGAGCCTGAGATGGCTGGAGCCATGGAACTAGGGGCGCATCTGCCCCCCCAGCTGACACTGTCTGCCAAGGCCACAGACCCACTAATACCCCCAGTTGCGTTTTCACGTTAAATCTCCTGATTTTCAAATGGTGCCAATTTAGATTTTTTTTAGAAAATCGCTAAGAAGCTGAATGGGTCACACAGTCCTCTAGTGTGTGAACTTATTTCTACTTTTCAGGCAAAAAGAAAATAAAGACCCATTTGCTTCTTTAAGAACAAATGACTAGCTTCAAGATAGTTGTCAGCCAATCCCTGGTCTGAAGGGGAGGGTCCCAGTGCCCTTCCCCACAATCTGGTGGTTCTTCTCTAAACTCCTTGGGGGTGGCCCTACTTTACCCCTGGAGCAATTTGTCTGTACTACTATATTGCTTAAAATGGGCCACACTCCTGTAGACTACCAGCCATTCAGAGCAAGTAAATCACAGTTGAATTCTGCCAGGTCAGCTGCTGGCTAGACTTCAGCCATGTCCTCTCTCCTCCTCTCCCCTTGTTACTGTTTGCTAACCTATAAAATGTGTAGTTTTACAAATTCTATTTGATGACTTATTTTGGAAAAAGAAAACGGTCAATTCTGTTTCCAGTTATTAGCTATCACTGACCTCTTCTCCCTACATCCTAAAATGATTTCAGTGATCAAAGGACTACAGATGGCTACAATTGACTGCAGATTAGCTGGGTGTCTCCAATGTAGGGAAGGGCAGACTGCTACAAAACACACGTTCCAACACTTGTTCTAGGCAGTCCCTGAAGGGTCAGCTGGGAGGCAATGTGCTTCTAGGAAGCTCCAGAAGGAAAGGAAGACCCACCAAACACACCACTCCTGCCTCCCGCTCCCATGGAAGCAGGAAACAGGGTCTTCATCTCCTTCTGGGTCTAGTGAAAAGCTTTTCAAGATGACGTGCAAGCTTACTTCTACCTGTGTCACCAAGGACATGATCATTTTAAGCAAAAGTGAAGAACTGAAAGCTTTCTTAGCCTGGAGTTCCCTCCCACGCCCCACCCTCATATCACCACCACAGTGGATCTCAACAAAGCCATGGACATTGGACTTGGAATTTCATATATTTTTCAGGTGTCATAAGCATTCTTCTTCAACCATTAAAAGAAATGGGGGGCTGGACAAAAACCGGCATAGGTCATATCTGGCTGCAGTTTGCTCATCCTACCCTTGAGGAGAGACTTCAAGGTTCCACAAACATCATGCAACACAGCTCAGGTAAGTTATGTAAAGGGATACATTTGGGTTTTCCTGGGGAGAAAATTTATTTACAAATTTTAAGTTAAAAACTACAGATTCAGGGCTGGAGATGTGCTCAGTGGTACAGTGAGCGTCTAGCACACTTGAGGTTCTGGATTCAACTCCTAGTCCCACAAAACAAAATCTCCGAACACCAATTTAGACACTTCCCCTAATAAAAATGCTGACTTCGGGCCAGAGTCAGCTCAGTGGTTCCGGCGCCTGCCTCAGAAGCGCAAGGTCCTGAGTTTGATCCCCAGTAACCACATATAATGCTGGGCGTGGAGACTCATGCCCACCAGCAATCAACACCGCATACCACAATGCCGGACGTGGTGTCTCACGCCTGTGATCCCAGCACTCGGGAGGCAGGGACAGGAGGATTGCTGAGTTCACAGCGGCTTGCCTGGGCACCATAGTGAGCTCAGGGCCAGCCTGAACTACAAAGCGAGACCCTGTCTCAAAAAGCAAAAAAAAAAAAAAAAAAAAAAAAATGCTGACTTCTCCTGGTACAAAAATCCTTCCCATGGCACCTACATACAGGAGGAAGCCCTGAGAAGTTTTTCCAGAAACTGAAATATGTTCTTTGGCTTATAGTCCTTGGACACAGGGTCCTTGGCAAGCAGCATCCCCTCTGGTCTCACAGGAAATTGGGAGAGCGTCCCCATGTAGTCTGAGTATCAAAGGCTCTTTGAAGAGTGCTCTTTTCCTCACTCAGAACTGGGAGTGGAACACAGACCAGTCGAGCACTCTACCAATCACCCTTGGTCCTTTTAAACTTTCACTTTGAGACGGGTTCTCACTAAGTTGCCCAGGCTGACAATGAACTTGTGTCTCTCTTGCCTTAGGCTCTGGAGGAGCTGAGATTACAGGTGTGCACACCACACCCAGTTCCAGAGTTCTTTTAGATGCAGGTAACCCAAAAGTCAGCTCCAGGGCCATCTATTCCCCATTCTTCTCGAGGAATGCAGCATTCTGGGTGCTTTCAAAGGCTGGGGGCCCCTCCCTTCCCAGCCTATCCCTGGTCTGCACACAGGCACGCTGTGGCTCTGAATGTTTGATTCTAAAGACTACGAACAGAAACGCGGGGCATAAATTCCAGCTAAGGGTTATCTGAGGCCCCATGGTCGCGGATGAGTCTGCATAGTTTGTATAGTACATAGTGATACCGCCCAGTCTAGAATTCCCCAAGTGGCTCAGAGGTGGGTCTAGGTGGCCACTGAGTTGGTACTATTGGAGCTTCTGTCACTAGCAGCATCCAGCCCAGCCTGGCCTTGCAAGCTCCCCTGTAGTGGACTGGCCCCTGTGCCATCCCTAGAGCCCAGTGGAGAGCACCAGGTTTTCTCTCTGCAGTTGAGCCCACCGCCCTCCAAAAGCAGAAGTGAGAACCAGAGTGGGTTCATTCCCTTCCTCAGTGCTGTGTCCGAGTACCGAAATCTACCACGAGAGAGGGTCTCGTGCAGCTGTGCGGGAAGGGAAGGGAAGCTCTCCTCCTGGGAACTGAGGTCCTCCCCACACCTGGCCTTCCCTGATCCCCATGCTTTTCTTTCCTGGTACTTGTGGAGGCAGGTCTGAAAGATGGCTCAGCTAGTCCCTGTCCTTTCCCCTGCATGAGCTCCATGTGGCATCCCCCTTGGGTTCCCACCCAGTACCATGCCAGGGACAAGCTCAGTTTTTCCACGTGGAAAAAACAGTGAAGTTCCTACTAGGGTTAACAGCCCAGTTCTGCCACTCCCCACTGTCGGAAGGTGAGAACTTGGCTCGAAGGTGTTACAAAGTGCGGCCATGCCAGGCAGAGGCAGAGGCAGAGTCAGGACTTGAGTTCAGCTTTTCTGACCCGGAGGCTGGGTTCCCTGGCATGTGCCATCTTGCCCCCACCACAAGCTGCTGGGAGGCATCAGTGGAGCATGTAGAAAGCACTCTGCCCGGAACAGGCTTCCAGGTAAGTAGCGGCTGCCAGCAGCGGTGCTGCATTAAAAATAAATGAATGTGTTTTGGCTCCACACACCCCACAGTTCATGAGGCCACCATCCCCACTGGGCCATTGGGGTCGTTACTTAGACATCAGGGGCACAGCAGGGTTCAGCCTTTAGAAATGCCATACTGTGGCCAAAAGGAAGAAATACATTTTATGTATGAGCTAGTGTGCAGTAACCCATGATGGCATCTCAAGAAAACAGCGGGCTCTACTTCACTCCCTGTGAAGAGCTAGACTCTGATCCTGTCCTGTTCCATCCTCTCCTCTCCCCTTCTATCCTCTCCTCACCTATTCTATGCTTCACTTTTTTTCTTTCTTTCTGTCCCTGGCTCACTCAAGTCATTTGACATCCTAGGCTGGATGAACCCTGAACAGGGCAAACAGGTCTCAGAGGGGCCAGAGACCAAATAGGATATAGAAAACATAGCATGGATAACCAGAAATGGAGTCCCAGGAGGATGAGGCAGCCCCTGCCTGCTGTGGCTTGCCCGGGGCCTGGTCCTGCTGAGCAGCTGGACATGCAGAGACGGGATCCAGGCTGGGTGCATCAGGAGCCTGAGTCTCCAGCTGGAAGCTGGCAGGCCCATGGTGGCCAACCTGCCTCAGTCTGCTGCTACGGGTACAGCCCCTCTCCACTTAGAATCTACCTTTCAAGTAGTGTCACTGTGACAGCTGTTAGGGTCTAGCTAGTCCAGGGATACAGCTGGTAGCCAAAGGAGACATGTCCAAGATGATCCTGGCAAAGGTTATGTTCTTCTACTAGCCAATTTCCCCCTTTGCCTTATTTATGAAAATGTTCTAGATACAAATCAGCTTTTTTGGCTTGAGATTTATTATTGTGCTGTCTGCCGGCTTTAAAACAGGAATTGCAAACATTCGAATTCACATCTCTCGTGTCAAGATAAGGTCACCCACCTTCTCTCACCATTCAACAGTGATTTCAGGTTTTCTAATGCAGGACCTAATTGCCCCAGATTTCCAGGCATACATTGGAATCGGTCTGGGGCCATAAAAGGAGAGAAGAGAATTTAGAGATGGATCTGGGAAATACTCTCTAGACAAACACTGTGCATCTACAGAATTCATTTATTCACAAGTACAGATTAACACCTGCTGTACGCCAGGAAGAGTGCCATGTGTCAGGGATGTACTTGCAATTGAGTCAGGTGAGACCCCTCACTAGACAAAGCAACTAGATGGTACCAACTGCTGGCCCTGGGTGAGGAGCACACAGGATTTAGGAGGTCAGTTTTCTCTAATTTGGTATATGCCCGAATTTTCTGGAAAAGTCCCGCTTTTCAAAAACACGATGCTGAATGAACGAAAGAGGCCAGACACACAAAAAAAATAATACATGGCTTCATGCACATGAAATTCTAGAAAAAACCCAAATCTAATCACCAGTGATAGATGAGGATTGGTTGGGGGGGTCAGTGTAGCAGGGAACTTTTGGGGAGGATAGAGATGTTCTTTGTATTCACTTTGGGGTGGATGCACTGATACATGTTAGGGACCGAGGGTGTAGCTCAGTGGTACAAACAGTACTGCCCAAAAACAAAACAGAAAAATTATATATTTTAAATGGGTATATTGTAGCTGACATATTTTATTGCACTAAAATTGATTTTAAAACCCTTTAAGTCCCTGTTCTTATAAAGCATGCTTACAAGGAAGGGTCAGAGCTGGAAGGCACCTTAAGGATTATTATTAGGTTTTTTTTTTTTTTTTTTGAGACAGGGTTTTGCTTTGTAGTGCAGGCTGGCCCTGAGCTCACTGTATAGCCCAGGCAAGCCTTGAACCTAGCAATCCTCCTGCCTCTGCCTCCTGAGTGCTGGGATTACAGGTGTGAGTCACCACACCAGGCATTGTGGTGTGTGGTACTGATTGCTGGTGGGCATGAGTCACCACATCCGGTATTGTTGTATGTGATTACCAGGGATCGAACTCTGGACCTTGAGCTTGCCAGGCAGATGCTGGAACCACTGAACTAAATCTCTGGCCCCCTTAAGATTAAGTTGTTCATTTTATAGAAAGGGAGTCAGAGTTCCCATGACTGGCTTGGGCAGCACAGAGTACCAGTGGGGTCCAGCACCCAGTGCTCAGCAGCCTTCATTCTTTAGCTTACAGGGTGGGCATGTAATTCTGGAGTCCTCTATTTTGGGGTGACCATATTTCAAGTCATCTGATGGGACACTGACACTCCCCAAGTACCTGTAGTCCACATCTGTCATGCCTCCCTAGGAAGACTGCAAATTCTTTGGCTGCCAAACACTAGCAAAGATGCTGGCCCAAGTCCTGAGGCGAGATCTGATGTATTTTCTATGTCATCTCACCTGGAAAAGCCCCTCTCCAGGGCTCATCTTTCCATCCCCAACTGAGGGGAAGTCACCAGCCCTGACATTGTCAGCCTTCCTCTTTGTCTAGCTGGGCTCACACACCTCCAATATTTTACTGACATCCAAGCTCTGTGCTCTATCTAGGAAGGAAACTTTAAAATGGAGTAGGTCCCAGAAAAGAGTGGATAGGCAAACGTGGGGAGAAGACAGCCCACGTTCATGCAGCCAGGCCATCTCACTTTGAAGAGACAGAGGACCATGTAGAACTCTAACAAACTTTCATGAGCCTAATGTGTAATATTAAGTTTAGTCTAAATCTAATTCTACTACTGCCTCCTTCCCCAGCACAGACAAGGGAAGCAACAGGGCACTGGTCCTCAAAAGTAAAACTGGATTTCCTGAAGTTTCTCTCTGCCAATACAGATGGGCCCTGGAGATTCAAAGTCCTTGCCCTGGAGGTGGGAGTGCGCTGGGGACCCTGTTGGTGAGGAGAATGTGCCTCTGCTCTTCAAAGAGCACAGGAAGGTGAAAGGGCTTGTGGGGCGGAGGATGGAGCCCCTTTTTGGGGCAAGAATGGCTTCTTTCTCCTTCTACTCTGACGCACCTGTGCCAGCCTGCAGGTACGTGAGCATGTTCCTGCTCTTCTGGCTGTGGGACCTTCCTTTCGTCCTCCTCGAGCAACAAGGCCCGTTGTTAGTGAAGTTCTGGAATCTGTCCTATTGCCCATTAGTCCTCGAGTAGTTCACACTACAGAGTTTTCTCCCAGCCCCTCAGCTTTGGAAGGTGGTGTCCTTAGGGTGCTGGCAGGGCTTCTTTCCCTGCATTTACCAAGCTTCCCTTCAGGGCTGCAAAGAAAGCATCAAGTACATCTCAGTGTCTTTCTCTGGGTGCTCTTCTCTTCCTAACCCTTCCCAGTTTTCTCTGTAGAATTAGCCCCCTGAGGAAACCCTCCTGATTTCTCCTGCTTCTCTCCCCTTCTGTCACACACAGCCTAGCAAATCCTCCCGGGCTCCCAGTAGGCTGTGTGTGATGCTTCAAGCCCCAGCAGGGCAAAGAGGAGATGCTCAATAAACACTGTGAAGGCAGAGGCCAACCTAAAAACCATGTAGTCATGAAGGAAAAACTAAGGAGCACACAGAGATGACTGGCCAAGCCCAAGCCAGGGCCAAGCTCTCCCTGGAGTAGAAGGTGGGGTGAGGGAGGGACTAACATGGTGTAGTGGTGGGTCCCCCTCTCAGGCCTCAGGAACATTCCTGTTCAGGAAGAAGTTTTAGATGGCAGAATCTCTTGTGCAGAGTCCAAGATGTCCCAGCATTGCTGTTTGGCGTAGTGGGATGTGGGGACCTACTGTACTGGTGTGGCATCTCACTGGTGACAACCACTGTCACAGGGCTGGGCACTGAACAGCTTGTTCAGCAAAAACACCACCGAGGAGGGAGGCAGTGTGAGCAAAGGTGCTGAGTACTCTATACAATAAGAGGGAGCAACTGATACTGGGGGAAACGTGGGACACCATCTCAAAGGGGAAAAGGCTGGGCCCAGGCGCTTGGGGTGAGCTGGCTTCTTGCTGTGACTGCTTCTAGGTTTCCCCAGCTTGGCCCTGGGGTCGCGGAGGGTTAAGCCAAGCAGACGCTACAGAATTCTGGGGCATGTTTCTTTTGGTCTCTGCAGGCCTCCCTTCCCTCTTACACATATGCTACCTCCTCATCCAGATGCCTACCTGCCAGCCCTCTGGAGCAGAGGTGAGGCCACATCAGTCTACCCCAGCCCCAGACTCCGGCTGGCTTCTTGTCATGCTAAGTGCTCCGTGTACGCCAGGCCCTGCGCTGATCACTGTAAGAATCCAGGGGGCCAGACTGGAACCTGCCTGAATTGGGGCCAAAGCCCAGCCTCCAAATATGACGCTGCGGCTGTGATCCCGAGCTCTGGGTCTTAGAGTGCTGGGACGAGAGGAAGAGGCTCGTGTGGGCTCAGGAAGGGGTGGCCGAGCTGGAGAGGGCTCTATAGTTCCCCGGGTAGGCAGAGGGCACCAAGCATCTTTCTCAGGTTTGTTTTTCACTCTGTTCACAGCTCTGTGAGGGAAGTGTTCTCAGCCCATTTCATGGGTAAGGAGGCCAGAGGCCCAGGTTGGAGGTGAATCCTCAAGATCACACGGCTGCCCTGGGAGAGCAATCTTCCTCCAACCGGGTCTCCCTGTCCTCTGTGCCATGCCATCACCTAAGCCAATTACTAACATCAGGCTCTGGGCCTTCCAGCCCTGGTGAGAGCTAACTGTGAGGGGGCCTGTGGCCCACTGGTGCCGTGAGAGCTCCTCTCACTATGGCATGGACGGAGGCGGGGGTGTCCTGGGCGTCCCGCTCCTGCAGGATGGAGGATGAGAATGGCCTCTCATGGTCCTCTGGCCTCAGGCTCTTGTGTTCCCTGGCAGCAGAGCTGGCTTCGGGAAGGGGCTGCCGGCTCCACTGGGCTCCTCCTCGGCCCGCTCAGTAAGTGAGGGTATGAGGGTCGCGAGCCCGCTTCCCAGGTTTTCTCTCCGCACAGCCTGGTCATGCAGGAGCATGCAGGAGGGGCCGCCCTCGGGTCCTGCCATGCAGCATGGATGGCCGGATGGAGACGATCATGAGGTTGGAAGGGGCTTCTATGTCACCGGGCCTGTGGGCTCACCTACCTGGAGAGACTCCCCACTCTGGAGGCCTTACCTTAAAGAGGGACATTCACACAGAAGCAAACTTGAAAAGAGAGAACACGTACACAAGAGAAGTTTACTCGGCCAGCATTTCCCTCGAGGCTCTGGGGCTCACGGAGGACAGCGTGCTTTCTGGGGGAGGAGCTATTCCTCCTATACTCGTGACCCCACTGCGGCGCTGACGCCTGAGAACCTTAGTCTCACGGTCTACACTCTGGGAGGGCGAGGAATGGGTATCCAAGAGGGAAGCCAGAAGCAAGCCGAATATCCCCAAGACCTGCAAGGTCCGATGACCCTTCAACCAAACATGGCACTGTCCCTGTCGTCCCGAAAGAGGGTGAGCGCACCAACAGCGTGAGAGCCGCGTGTGCTTCCTCACCGGCGTGAGACAACACCACCACCCCCGAAGACAATCCGTAGCAGATACACCAGTGGATTCCATGTGTGGACATTTTTTCTGGCATCAGAGGTTTGGTAGCAGCTTGGCTGGCTTTCCTACCCCCGTCCCCACTGCCGGTGATGCCCTTAAATGTCTCCTCTGTGCACCCGTGTTCTGAACCCAGCCATCCCCACAACACTGATATAAGCGGATGCTGGCACCAAGTCTTTGGCTCAGTATTGACAGCACATCACTTGGACAACATCAGTTGTGTACGGGTGTGTGGAGGGCGGCGCTAAGGACTGTGACTAGGAGGTGAAGGAAAAATGAGAGGGAAATCTCCATGCAGAAGAGAGGCCACTGAGAAGTATCCTGGGTGGGGTTAGGACGAAAGGTGACAGATAACCTGAAGGCAGGAAACCCGGGGGCAGACAGGGCAGGGGTCACACAGGGAGGCCTGTGCACCAGGGAAGCAGAAATGTCAGCTTAGCAAGCTTCTCGGGAAGGCAGAGGCCCAAAGGGACAGCAGCCTGCTGACGTCTGATGGAGCAAGGCCAGAGGCCAAATTTTAGCCTCAAACCGGGATAGCCTTGCATCGTCAGGGGGAAAGGGGCTTCCTGCAGAAGGAGTACGAAGCAGGCCTGGGAGCTTCGCTGCATATCCCCGTGGGCCTAAGGCGCCAGGGGAGGGCAGGGTGTGTGTGTATGTGTGGGGAGGGCAGGGCCAGGGGCTCTGGAAAAACATGCTGCTGCGACTTGGCCTTTCTAAGTCCAGGACTGGCGGGTCTGATCACTCTGGCCTCACCTCTAGCACCGAACACGCCACGGGTTAGAAGCAGTTCCTTCCTGAATGAGACTGACAGGATATACCCCATCAGGTGACTCAGGTGCTGTGCAGCTGGCTCGCAGCTGGGCAATCCCTGCTGAGTAGGTTTCAGGGGACAGTGGCATCCTGGGGTGAGGCTTGTGTAAACCGGGGCTATGTGTCAGGAGCCCGGCAAGGGAGTCCAGAGCTGCCTCCCGGCCTGCAGCCTTGCACCACATCGCCCTGGGGTGCTCAGTCTTTAGGTGTGTGTACACCTGACTTCTTGGCTTCTTCAAACATGAAGCCAACCACCTCCAACTGCAGGGCTGGTGATGTCTGCTCACAGATGTGATCTCTCTCTTCTTGCACTGTCTTTCCTTTGACTTGGAGTCTGTCCCCTGAGGACCAGAACCCCAGAACCTCGCACCATCCCTGGCTGTTTGTGCCAGGGCCAGGTTCCAGGCTAGCTCACCTTTCTCCCTCTGATAAAGCTCTTTCTCCTCCAGTTTCTTAGGAGGGTAAGGGGGTGGACTCAAGCTCCAGGGCACCTTCACCCCTTGGAAACCCAGGCTCGACATGGGGTTCCTGTCCCAGGAATAGGATGACTTCTGCGGGGCCTGCCTCATCGCCAGTGTCTCCCCAGTGACCTCTTGTGGGTGGCAGCCCACTCTGCCCGCGGTGAGGCTGCTCCTGCTCATGGAGCACAGAAGTGTCCTCACTGGTGCCATCTGAGCTGGGCACACACCCAGGGCTATCTGAGTTGGGGGGGGCAAGGGCTTGTATAAACCTGGCGTGAGTTTCCACACCGGCCCCGCAGGGCTTTCTGAGTCACTGAGTAGTTTAAATCAACTTTGCATTTGTTTTTGCCAAACTCCAGCCCACAGGTGACATAGGCTGACGCCAGCTCCTTGTTTCAAGAAAGGCCACAGTCAGGACACACTCCTGACAGCGAACTAACTAGCTGCGAGCTACTCTTCCCTTAGATTTTCTCTTGAGAGAAAGCTCGGGTCCTGGGGACAGACATGTGATCAGGTATTCAGGGGACGGAACAAGGCTCTGAGGACCTGTGGCTGAGTGCTCTGTGAGAACCCACGCGCGGCAGCCAAGACACCCCCGGCACAACATCTCACGCGCCCTGCTGCCAAGTATCTAATTCTCTTCCCAGCTGAAATCACAGCAGCTTAATAACACCTTCTGCTCGAGCCCCTCACGGCCCACTGCTGAGGATAACCTGAGGTCTTGGGCAGAGCTGGGACGTGGGAAGACGGTTTCCCTAGCAATGGGAGTGCCGTCTCTAGGAACGGACTGCGAGGAGTATCGGGCCTGGACAGGTCCTTTCCCTCTGCCATGCTCTCCAACGTCCTGGCGGCTTGTGCTCTGGCACTCCTGCCTAGGGAATGACTTCCTCCTGCCAGTTCGCAGGGTCCCCTCAGATTGCCGCCCACAGAAGCACCACCACAGGGGACCAGGGACAGCTGGGAGGAGCTTTCTGGCTGTGTGAGCCGGGGCCAAGGCCGCACACTGGTGGGTAGGTGAGGTGCAGGCTTTCTTTCAGTTCTTCCTCACTCCTGGCCTCTCTCCCGCGCCTCAGGCTCACAGCGCCACACACCTGCCCCTCACAGCCCTCCCCTCGCTCGCCTCACGGAGTGGGGCTGGACGCTAGTGCGACTCCTGGGTGGTCAGTGCCCTCACTGTGTGCGCGTCTCACTCTGAGGGCCGGAAGTCCCTGTGAGGACCTGCTGGGGCTGCTGGGCCCTTGCGAAGGCTTCGGAGGCAGAAGTCTCTCAGCGGTGCCCGAATCTCAGTGTGTGCACCCCCGCTGGGCTGTGTAAGAGCACTGAGGAGACAGCCCTGGTGGTCAAGGTCCCTCACCTATTACTCCCAGGGAGAGCCTTGCCTCTTCCAATCCCTACGTTAAAAGGCCCTCGGGCTTTACAGCTAAAGCTCTTCGCTCCCTGCTTCCCTCAGAGGGCCTCTCTGCAGACTCCCACACCAGCCACTCCTCCGCCCCCATCTGGCTCAGCTGAACCTGCTGCTCCCTGAGCCTGAGTAAAGGGGTTGTGCTGACCAGAGAGTCTAGAGGCGGCACTGACATCTGCTCAGCTTCCGATGTCATCGTGAGTTTCTGCTGTTGAGCCCGAACTCTTCACCCAGGTCTACCTTCCATTCTATTTGGGGGTGACTAACTTAGACTAAATCTAATACAAATTCATCCTCAGATCTGACCCTTTAACTTTTCTTCCTCCTCTGCTAGGCCTCTGGTGAACGACTTCCCCCATTGGGTTGGGAGCTCAGTTAATCTTGTCCTTGACGACCACAAGTGGGTGCCCCCAGCTAGCAGGCAGGCTGGCACAGGCAGTGCGGAGGGAGGAGTCATCCCAAGGAGCTTGTGCCCCGGACTCTCCTGGCCCATCAAACCCACAGCATGGGCCTGGCACAGGAGCCCGGGGCTGTGGTTAGGTCAGGGTACAGGAGAGACTAACAGGGAAAGATGCACTGCTTCCGGCCTGGCCCAAGCTGTGTTCTCCCCACCAAAGCCATGCAAACTGGAGGAGGACACACACGAGGAACAACGACACGGCCGAGCACCCAGGCTTGGCCTCTGCTCCGGGCTCAACTGTGCCTGTCAGCAAGGGTCACTTTCATGGAGGGCTCCTAGGAACCGCAGCACTATTGACAAAGGCTCCTCAAGTGGGCTGGGATTCTTCTCTGTGACCCATAGAGCACATTCTCCATACTCAGTGGCACGGGAGGGGTTTCCTCTAACAGAACGTGGGTAACTGGATGGTCTTGGGGCCCCCTTGCCTGGGACCCCAGCCTCATAGCCCAGTAATCTCTTATGTCACATCCTTGGTTCAGCTCCAAGAGCTGGCCAGTCGGCTCTCAACATTCTCCATCTCGATGGCTAATGGTCTCACTGAGCTACAAGGTTAAGAATGAACATCTCTCTGCCCACTTCCTCCCACCCTGAAGCGCACTGCCAGACCTTTCCGCTGCAGCAGAGGGCCACCACCAGGACGGGGTCGCTGTTTTCTGAGACAAGTTCCTCTCCAACCTCTGAACTCCAAACATGCAGCCCACCCCACCCCGGCTGGGCCCAGGCACTGCACACACCTGCATCTGACTGAGAGCAGAAGGCTCTGGAACAGCCCGGGGAAGCGGCCCGTTCTGGGTGAGACTCCCACTGGACAGACAGGACCTCTACCTCATGCTTCACACCAGTGCCTTGTGATGACCAGGACCCACATGAGTTAATACTTTCTTTCAAATGGGCTCCTTTAGGAACAGCCCATGTGTCTATAAGGAAACCTTACATCTCCCCCAGACAGGGAAGGCTAGCACCCTTTGGGACTGTTGGATCCAAAGGAGAAAGTAAATCTAGACTGAAGTAAGAGGCGCTTGTCTGTAGTCACATAAGTTGTCTCTCTGGCTACTGCCACTGGTTACATGTTTTCAGTCAACACTCAGGCCTAAGAGACCAGCCACGGGGGCATCTTCACCACCTCTGGCTATTGTCATGTGGGCCATGAAATATGCCCCACTTGGCAGGCACATGCAGTGAGAAGCAAGTGGCTGGCCCGCCCCACGGGGTGGGCACAGGGGCTCGGGGCTTGACTTACAATTCTCGGCTTGAAGGGCGGCTTGATCTTCTTCTGCTCCAGGAGCACCCAGTCGATCTCCTTGAAAAAAGGGTGCTGCTTGATGGCGTCCTCACCGTTCTGTGCGGCCACACAGCCCAGGCGCTTGTGTGGGTTCTTGGTCATGAACTACGGGATGAGGACATAGCAGAGTCACCTACAGGTGACAGGTGGAAGCTGGCCCGGCAGCATGGCGGTCACCTCCCAAGGCTGCTTTTGTACTGTGCGGGGCCTTACTTCTCTGGGTACGTGCCAACATCTGCCCAGGTGTGGTGAGTATTCCAGCCCTAGCAGAGGTATCTGCTTATCTTTCTCATCTGATCAGCTCTAGGTACTTGAGGCAGAGAGAGGTTAATTAACTGGGCCACAGTCACACAGCTAGCAAGGTCCCTAGTTGGGAGTAAGACATCAGGCTTCTACTAACTCTCGGATCCCCTCAGCCTCCCAAGCCATCACGACCTGACTCACTCACATTTACATTGAGAGGGGGAGTCCATCTGGGGGTGAGGGAGACTAGTTACTCACAAGCAGGTAGAGTCAAACGTATCTCCTTGCCTGTCTTTCCGACCCAGCCCCTCCTCACTGTTTAATAAAAGCACAGCGGCATGCTCTACGCACTTTGGTGCTGTCCCATAACTCCCACGCACCCAGAGCAGGTTGTTAAATGAGTCAGTCCTGACGCGACATGCCATTTTCACTGACACCAATATAACTTCAACTAAAATGCTTCTAGGTGGAACTATTTCTGACAGCTATTCGGAATACAGGCATGCGTCTGTTATACATGCATGTACACATGTGTATGTGCACGTGTGCAAATGTGCTTTAGAGACAAAGTGGGCATTTCCCAGGGTGAAAGCTGCGTATCTGTATCTAAACAAAGGAACTAGACGGGACAAAAAGACTCCAATGGAAGACACATATAATGGCCGGGTTTCAGGGTTCATCAGCAAGGCAGCTCTCCTCTGCGGAGGGCTGGGAGAGCCTCCTCCTCCTGTTAGCCATGCCCCAGTGGGCCGGAAGGTGGAGCAGATAGGCACAGGCTAAGAGCTAGGGCGGGGGGGGAGGGGCGAGGGCGGGTCTGGGGGCTCAAACTGGAATGGGCGTGATGCTTTCCTCTTCCTAACCTTTCCACCAGCGAGGTCACCCCTGCTCCAACGCCTCGATGGCCCACGTGAGGGGGCCTGTACTTCTCAGTCTGCCTCACAGGACCTTTGCAGTTGGAGCCTCGTCTCTTTCACTAGGCCCTAGGGCTCTCTAAGAACCAGGCAAAATCCTGCCTCCTCTGGGAAGCTCCCTAGATCCTCTCCTCTGTGGATACCCTGGACCCCATGTTTCTTGCCTATATGGACTGTAACTTATCTGAGTACCTCTTTCCCTTGGTGAGCTCTATGATTTAGAACCCGGGCTACTCTGCCGAGCACCTGGCTCCATGTCCACCTCTTACTACGCACACTCAGGAAACTGTAATGACTGGGGAGGAGGCCGAAGGCTGGGCTTGAGGGTGACAGGCTGAAGAAGACAGGCAGCAGGATGGTCACTAACTGTTGCATAGGTTGTGCGCTATACAGTTCTTCAATGTAAACAGACTTCTGCAGAGTTCAGGGCCACCCCGCCTGAACCTCAGGGACGGCTCACGGCCAGTCACAGAAAATCTGTTCTGGCTCTAGGATCAAGACACAATGTGAGGAAGCGGAGCGTCCCAAGGCCAAGGGAGGAGAGGACTCCCGCTCACTCCCTCGGCTCTCCCTGCCTCCCTCTCCCGGGCTGGAGTGGCAGGGTGGGGCGTCTTGGGAAGCTCCCCTGAGCTGCTACACCTTCTCGTGGACACAAACCAGTTAATACAACATGACCCCTCGGGTCTAAGTTTCTCAGCCTCGGTGGTACTGACATTTGGATCAGACACTCAGCTGTGGGGACCGCCCTGTGCTCTGGGGGCTGTTTGGCAACTTTCTTGGCTTCTATTCTTTGCATGCTAGTAATAACCCTTTCTTGTGCCAAGTTGTATCAAAGAAGACATCTGCAGACACTGCAGAATGAGTGTGTGCATGGGGGGGGGCAAGATCTCCCCCAGAGGAGAGCTGTAGCTCTGGGTCCACAGGGAACACAAGACAGTGACCGAGCTGGATTTAGGACACAGTGGTGGCCAGCTCAGGTAGACCTGGCTCCCTGGCTCCTCAGGTCCTACAGGCTGTTCGTGTCCCAGCGGGGGCTCTGGGAAATGCAGCAGGAGAAAGTTCCTGTCTCCAGCCCTGACAATCACCCAGGGACAGCCCTCTGCGTGGCCCGGTGGCAGCTGCCCCCAATCACAGTTGCGGAGTGGAAGGGGAGGCAGAACGGAGGGGCATCTGATCAAGATATATGTAGTCTGGGCTGGAGATTTAGCTCAGTGGTTCCAGAGCCTGCCTGGCAAGCGCAAGGCCCTGAGTGACTCACGCCCACCAGCCATCAGTACCACATACCACAGTGCCGGGCGTGGTGGCTCACGCCTTAATCCCAGCACTCGGGAGGCAGAGGCAGGAGGATTGCTGAAGTAAGTAAAGTCTTAATAGATGAGCTATGAGAAAAGAATACAGTGTGAACAGTTGGGTGATGCAGCCCCCTAAGGCAAATTTTTCCCAGATGGATGGTGCAGGGTACCCTTCCCAGCCAAGACTCAGCTCTTTTACAGGGAAATCAACATGGAGGTGCCGGAAAGTGCCAGTCCACAGGGCCACTTTTGGATAGGGAGAGTCTATCCCCTTCCCGGGGTCATGTCGGTCCCAGCGCTCTGTGATAAGGAACGGGACACTGTGGAAACGGGAGAGATACTCTTTGGGCTCCTACAGCATGCCAAAGAGTAAGGGAGGAGGAAAAGGTGCTGATAATTCCCTCAAACAATTCATTGAGATTGGGGTGGGTTATGGTTTAAGTCTGCAATGTCCCTCAGAAATCTCATGTGTTCAGAAGTGGGGCTTTCGAAAGTGGCTGGATCGTGGGGGCACTAGAATCATCAGCATGTTAATCCACTGACGGGTGGACAGCTGACTGTGCTGTTGAGAGGCGCAGATGGTGGGAAGTGGCTCACAGGGGCCCTGACTGGAAGGGTGTTTTCTTGTCCCAACTTCCTCCCTTGTCTTTCTGCCTCTTGGCTGCCATGTGTTGGGCAGCGGTGCTCTGTCATGTTCTTCTGCCATGCCCTTTCTGCCTTGGAAAGGCAGAACCAGATTACCATGGACTGAACCCACAGAGATGGACCCAAAATAAGCCTCTCCTCCTTTATGTGGTGCGGTTGAGTATTCTGTCCCAGGGACAGGGAAGTGACTCATGCAGGATGACTGACGTAAAAGAAACAGCAGTCTGGGAGCCTGTAATGGGCAGGCGTCCCTCTGGGGCAAGGAAATTGGCAAAGGCTCTCCAAGGAAGCAAAGAGGCGAGTCCAGAAGGAGGCATGAGAAAGACCAGCCAGAGGGAAGGCAGAGAGGAGTCAGGGATGGGAAGGCCACAGAGGCCCAGGGAAGAACTTGTGCACAGGTCAGTGTGGCTGGCCTCACCAGAGAGGGCGCAGTGAGCGAAGCTGGGGCCCAGGTGGGACCTTGGACCACACTGAAGATACAAGCTTCTCTCTGACCACAGGGCACAGTGGTGGCTGAAGTTTAAAAAGAGCATGAGGCAGAAGGTGCTCAGACTGCAGAGATGACACAAAGGAAAGAGAGGCCCACAAGGAGAGCCTGTGGTTCCCCAAGGGAGATAGCGGTTCCCATGGGGGGTGGTAGAAGCAGGCAGGTGGAGAAAAGCAATTATAAGGATACATTCGAGGAAGAAGCATAGACTCTGAGATCGATTAAATGTAAGGGAGGGAAGGGGCCAGGATGCATCCGCATTTCCCCTGTGCGGGGAGAGTCATAGAACCTAGGACCTCGGGAGTGACTTTGGAGCTCGGGGCAGGTCTGATAGGATGATTATGAGCTCAGTTTTGGGGTGTGGTGAATGGGGGGGCAGTCCCTAGACAGGGCGGTGGAGGTATCTGGCTGAGATATATACCTCCGAGCTGCGGGGCTGGCTGACACCAGGGCAGAGCATGGTGTTGCGAGCTGAGAGGGCCAGGCTGGGGAGGGCATAGGGGAAGCAGGGTACAGGGCTGGAGGGTTCAGGGCTCAGCCCTGGAGAAAAGCACGGCAGTGGTTGGAACCTGTCTATTTAGGGACCACACAGGTGCTAATGAGTGATGCCAATAAGGGACCAGGAAGGGCCGACATCAAAGACTGGCACCCCAGGGTGCCCCCTGAGAGGCTTGCATTGGCCCCATAGTCCTTCCGATTGAACTAGTCAAAATCATTTTCCCTACAGGAGATTTTTACATATAGGTCTAGGTTTTAGAGTTTCTTTTGAAAGCCAGAAGCATGAGGATGTCCCCATTACCAAGGAATAATGGTTGTACCCAAGGAGGGGTCATCCCAAGACAGTTATGGGCTGTCCTGAGCACTCTGTCCCCATGTCCAGGTCACATGCGCCATCACACCTCAGCTCCTGGGGTCCTTTAACTGCATCTGTGGTGCAAAGTGCTCAGGACTGCAGTGCTCTGGCCTTTCATGCTTCTGCAAATGTCCTTGCAGTGCCCGTGCATGCCGGACACTCGGCCCCCAGGGCTTCCTCCATGAAGCAAGCTGACAATGTTCCTGCCTTCAGCAGCTACTTCCGTGTGCAAGGAAACAGGTAGTAACATAATAGACAATTTACACAGGATGTTGAACGAAGAAAAGGCTTTGGGGGATAAATGAAGCAGATTAAGGGGGTAAAGGGAAGGGTGTGGGTGTGCGCGTGTGGGTCTGCTGCAGGGAGCAAAGCCCCAGGGAAAGGGAGTGACTCACAGCTTTCAGGATGCTGACAGCCTCCTTGCTGAGCCAAACAGGGTAAAGCACATCATCATGGAGGATAGATTCAAACAGGTCGTCCTCATTGTCGGCCTCAAAGGGGGGCTGTCCAGCCATCATCTCATACATCAGCACCCCCAAGGCCCACCAGTCCACGGAGGGGCCGTACTCCAGCTCCTGCAGGATCTGTTTGGAAACAGGCAACATCAGGGCCCAAGAAAGACTGGCCCCTCGCAGTACCCCTGCCCAAATGCTGGGTTTTCTTTCCCAAGCTTCTCCCTCGGGGAGCAGAGCTCTAGGTTACCGCGGGGCAGGATGGTGAAACCAACACATTCCATGAGAAGTGAGCTGAGAGACTGTTTGTGGGGAGCCAACTATCAGCCCTCCAAACTGGATTTTTTTTTTTTTTTTGAGACAGGGTCTCGCTTTGCAGTTCAGGCTGGCTCTGAGCTCACTATGTAGCCCAGGCAAGCCTCAAACTCAGCAATCCTCCTGTCTCTGCCTCCCGAGTGCTGGGATGACAGGCATGAGCCACCACACCCGGCACTGTGGTATGTGGTATTGATGGCTGGTGGGCATAAGTCACCACGCCCAGCATTGTATGTGGTTACCGGGGATCGAACTCAGGGCCTTGCGCTTGCGAGGCAGGCGCAGGAACCACTGAGCTAAATCTCCGGCCCCAAACTGGATTTTTAGCAAATGGATCTTTTTCTTTCTCTGAGAACCAGAGGAGTTCCTGTTTAGATTCAGATCCATGTGAAAAAAAACTCTACATATTTTGACACTAAAATTGGGATTAAGGGAACAAGAAGCAGACAGACAGAGACACAAGCTGGTGTAAGTTTTGGTCTCGTATCCCACAGGCAGCCACAGCGTGCTCACTGCCAGAGTGGAAAGGTGACCAGAGCCGCCATCTTCCTTGCATGGTGACAATGCTACACTGACCCTAGCCCTGTGCTCCTGGGGAGGAAATTATAGAGAAGTTTCCCTCTTACCTGTGTGTTCTACCCAAGGACAGCTGTGCTCTGGTGTATTCCGAGAAGCCGGTCCTAGGAGTCCCATGAAAGCCATGAACCCCTCACTGACCTGCGTTTTAACAGCCCCAGACCCCTCCCTCTTCTTTGAAGCCCATCTCCTAGTAGACATTCTTCCTACTCTCACAGCCAGAATCGCACCATCTCCTTGACTGTCTTCTACATTTTGTCTTTGAAAATGGTTACTAGTCTTACTAATGTTCTATCTTTTTTTTTTCCCCTCTGGCCAAGTGCACAGAGTCAAAGTCACTTAGGATAAATGCACATATGACTGTTGCTAACTATCCTTCTAAAGGATATTCCCAAATGCTTGGGAATAAACAGAAAGATTTAGGCAGAAGCCTTTGAAAACATACACAGATTGGGAAACTAAAGAATGAGAAAAACACAGCCAGCTCTACATGACAAGGGGCTGGTAACCTGTTTGGTTAGTCCTTTTGGTCCATAGTCCCCATGGTGAGTTAGCACCCCATATCTGTACTGGTGGAGACGTGGACTCAAGGTCCTAAAGAGCAACCAAAGTTGGTTCCTCCCTCAGTCTTAAAAGATCCAGCACCCATGCTGGCTCATCATGGCTTCACATCAGTTTCCATCACACCCTATCTCCTTCAGAAAGCCTTCTCAGATATCCCCAGCTCTTCTTCCTGTCCTGCGATAGCCTAAGACCTGGCCCTGAGGTTTGCAGGCACGTCACACACATTATTGAATTTTATTTACTTTTTCATTCCCTGCTATCTCCCTTCCTCAGGCATCACTAAAACACCAAAGAGTAAGGGTTCTAGCATTCTTCTAAGCCTGTCACTGTGCCCAAACCGTCCTGACACTGGAGATAGCTAGTCTCCAGCCATTCTGTATCCACCACTGTGTGTATCTTACTGGGTGTCCTCGCTAATCCCTGGGCTCAGGGCACTAGGAGCTAAGGGGCCACTCTCTAGCCTTAGAACAGTGGGATACTGGCTCTGTGACTCTGTGGCATGATGAGAGGCCCTCCAGGTGGCCTGTGTTTGCTCAGACTGAGGGGTGCTAAGGAAACCACAGAATGGTTCCACCCACCCTTCCCTGGGCCCCCTCTAGGGCCCAAATGCTTCAGGTCTCATCTTTTGTAAAAGTCCTTTCAGGCTTGGCTTTAATTCTTTGCTTCCGACTTGCCTTGTCAGCAATAGAGATGGTGGAAAGGGCGAGGTTTTGCACACCATGGGAGGGTACCTGGTGCAGCAGTCAACACCTTGAGTGGGTCAGAGCTAGGGTAGGAGGCAGGGGCAGGTGCTGGGCTAGGTGACGCCAGGTGTGGCCCAGGGCTGGCAGCCACATCCCAGTGAGCAGGGGCCGAGGTGGAGAACGGGGAGGGGGTTAAGAGTTCAGCCAAGGCTACTGGTGGCAAGAGAATCCTTAGGCAGAGCTGGTACCTCAGAGGTAGCTCTAGTTTCAGGGTTGGCCGCTCCTGTTTGAACAGAGCTTATCCTTCGTGCGGCATTGCCATGTGTAATCTCATTAGGTTCTCTGTGCAGCTTGCCCAGCTTCCACCACGGTTCCCATCGGAAAGATGATGAACCTGAGGTGCAAAGATGGCTCCTGACCTCATCAAGGGCACGTGGGGGCATTCTGGCCAAGTCTGGCCCTGCTGCCATCACCCTTCAGGACTCTTCTTCCTGCCCTGTCATTAGAACCCAACACTGAGGACAGTGATCGAACCAGGGTTCATTGTGGGCCCAGCACCATGCAAAGAGTGTTAGAGGCCACCTTTTGTGCCATTTCCCCACTGACCTTTGATAAAGGCAGCAGAGTACCTGGCTGTATCAACTGTTGCTTGCCTTTCCTCAGATCAGGGATGGTTTGGCATTCTGGTATTCTGCCAGTTCTGGACATTGGCATGAAGGGCAGAGCAGGAAGAAGAGTGACTGGGCCTCCCTATAAACAGGCTATAGGGCCTCCTTGCATGGAAGCTAATGGGTGTGATGTTTATTGTAAAATCAATGTTTGTCTTGGGCAGGGTCTGTAACCACTGTCCCGCCGACAACCCTCTGACCCTGGCTTCTGTGCATAGAGGGACAGGAATGGGGATTCTCACAACACAGAAAAAAATGAGAAGGATGAAAAAAGTGAGTCCGAATGGAACGTACTCACTTCCACTGATGTCTCTTTGGAAACTGAATTTCTAGTGCTCTTGCTAAGGGAACACGCTATCAGGGAAACAGCCACTTTGCAGATCTCTTAGAAGATACAAGTTCTACAAAGGATTTACCCATTACAATTCACTATCCCTACTCCAAGGCCCTGCTCAGGCCCACATGTGTTGCCTGGTCTGTGAAGACTATCAGGTGTCTGCTTCTTGCTTTCTGCCTTTGTATCTCCACTCTGAGGCCTGCCCTCTTCCTGGGACGTACCTGATGAGGACCCTCCTCCAGGGGAACCCTTAGTGGGCCAGACATCCTGGAAGAGCAAGGCCACATTCCTTGGTCCTTTATTCTAATCTCATTCATTACTGTAAGCACTGAGAAACCTTGTTTTGCTATCTTTGTAACTTTCCTGAAAAAAGCCAAGATGTTTTCTTCCCTTAGTTTCAATTATGTTAAGATGTCACAAGTTCTCATTCACTGATTCATTCATTCATTAACCCACTCAACAAACCATTACCAAGAGCTTGATCTGTGAGCTGGATTCTGGAAGTATCCAGATTAGATCCAGTTTCAGAAATATTCAGAGCCCTGGGACATTGAACCTCCTTATTCACCCAGGCCCTGTTCTGATTCTCCTTAAGCCATCTTGTTTTGTTATGTTATTAAGCTCAGTTACTTGTTCACTTATCTATCACTCCCCCTAAACTGAAAATTCCTGGAGAAAGGACCTATGTCTCATCAATTTGTTACCCTCACAATGCTTTGTGTCTAGCAGGGCTCAAGCAATGTTCACCTACAGGAAATGAAGTCTGAATGTGCTAACACCTTTCTATATGGACAGTGCTCAATGGGCCTGGAACTTTGTTCCAGTCTTACATCCATAAAGATCATTCTGACTAAACTGCTATGAAGGGCCACGGCTTGGTATCTCCTGGCTTAGGCAAGACTGACCTGAAGGGTCTCAAGGGAAACACCTCATGATGAACAAACTATCCCAACAGCTTTCACACAGGAGAATTCAGTGAGGATAAATATGAACATCTCTGGTCTTTGTAACTCCCTCTTCTTGTTCCACCCTGCATGCCTACTATGTAGAAATGCCTCCATACTGGCAATGACAAATAATTCCTGGCCAACAAAGCTAATGATTGTCATTTTCGATGGTGTTTCTTTCTTTTGACCATCAAGAAATGAAAACTATGATAGAAAACAACACGTTTCTCCCAGTCTTAGTTCTACTGGTGGTTCTGACCTAGGATGGGAGTGATGTTCCTTGAGGATCCGTCCAGATGTGGGAGATGCCTGTCACTCTTCATTTACCATCCTGACCCCATCACCACCACCTCCTCATGGAGAAACCAGCAAACCTTTCACCTTCCTGTTTCTCTGTCCCGGAATCCATCCTGGTTTTCTAGAATGTTCTCCAAAAACCACTAGACAACCCCAACCCCAGTGCACAGGACTGGACCTCTGCCTCAGCCCTGGCACCAGGAGGAGGTAGGCCTCTGCACATAGTTCTTACCTCAGGAGCTATGTAGTCAGGGGTCCCACAGAACGTGGTGGTCGTCACACCATTCAGAATCCCCTCCTTGCACATCCCGAAGTCAGCCAGCTTGCAGTGGCCTTCTGCATCTAGAAGGATGTTGTCCAGTTTCAAATCCCTGTAAGACAGGCCCGGGCACATGGTTGGTGCTTCGCTCACCCTGACAGGATCTTCATAGGTTAGAGAGAGGTGCACATGTTCGAGGACAAGCTCCAGAAGAGAAACCCCTGCAGGATGCTTGACCCACCGACCTGGCCCAACCCGACCTCAGTAAGGGTTCTCTCCCTTGCTGGTCAATCCCCAATAGGACCTTGATTCATCTCAGCAAGAAGGAGCAGCTCTCACAGCCCCAGGAATATGTCAAAACTCTAACAGTTGAATAGATTAAAGTCAGTTATTTAGACCCTGCTTCAAGAGAAAGCAGCAGCTTATCCTGCCTCCTTCCCTAGTTAGCTAGATGAGGGCACAAAGTTGACACCTACTATCACGGAAGTAGACACCACCATCTAAAAATCAGGTGCTTCTTTGCAGAGCATGGGCTATGGGCCCTGCAGGGCGTCAGAAGGGGAGACCATGGAGAGCGGTGCAGGCAGTGGGGCTTCTCAAGAAGAGCTCCGGTGGGGGCTAACCTTGAGAGAGACTACGAGAAGGAAATGGGAGGGAGAGCAGGCAGAAGCAGAAGGTAGGGTGGAGGTCTGAGAACCGCGGCCTGAGAAGAGAGCAGCAGGCAGGGCAGGTAGGTTGGAACCAGACTCAAAGCGCCTCTGATGCCAGGAAGAGAGGTACAAAGTCTGTGCCAAGAGCAATGTGGACCCTTCCCAGAGGACCATGAAGTGTGTGAAGATCAGTCCTTGAGGACAGAAGGCTGATAGGAGGAAAGGCTGCAGGAACAAAGGTCCCCCAGGACCCAGGTGCTGAGGGTTGTGGGGCATGCTGTCCCAACTAATGTGGCCCCCTTGGGGCCTACAGTACACTGGGTTCCATGGAAAGTCTTACAGAAACTCTGAGGTTTCAGTTAGGAATTTCCTTACCACCCAAGCCTCAGATTTAAGAAGAGAGAATCTTGATGCCCAGGAGATACCCATCCTGGGCTGCCTTCAGCAGTCAGCTGCGGGGGATTTTACTGGGGGGAAGAATGCCCATTCCTCTGCAGGCAAAGGGCAGCGAGAGTCACGCTTACGTTTGCTGGCATCTGGCCTTGAACTCCAGCCACTGCTGGGCACCCAGGTCTGGGTGCAGAGGTGGGGTAGGAAATGCCTTAGGACCTGGCTGCTTTGCTTCCATGACCTCGTTTCTGCTTACAGCTATACTCTCTGAAAATAATAAGCACAGCAGATATGCTGTTTTAAGCAAATACTTGTGAACTGCAAAAAGAATACTGAGCCCAACCAAGCCCAGCCCCCTGGGCCAGGATCCCTGACTCCCTCTCTGGCTCCATGGGTGGTCAAGGCTCAGCTCTGGGGGTGGGGGTGGGGAGCAGGGATGGATGCCCAGCTGGGATCAAGGCAGCTTGGGGCTTTGTCACTGGCTGTGGCATGGCTCTGGGAAAGTCACTTTTCTGGGCTGTCTCTTGATCTGTCAAACTGGGATAGCACAATGCTCACAGGTTTGCTTGAAGGACTAATGGGGTAAAGTATGCAAAGTGACATCACTCCATTCCCTTCCTTCATGAGAAATCGGAGAGGCAGTTGGGTGTCCTCCCTGCCTACATGCAAATGTTCCCTCAATGGAAAGCTGACCCTTGGGCCCAGTTGAGTCACATTCCCCTTTGTGTCCTAGATTCCAGAATCGCCTTTCCAAGGTTCACCCCACATGCACGGCACTCACAATGACAACACTAACTGCAGAAGTAACAAGAAGAACGCTTCTTCATGTGGGAAGCACCTTCTAACTTAACACTCCCCTCTTGTCCTGAACACCACAGTGAGTTAGGAAGGACACACACTCAGCTGTCCCACTCACCTTGAGAAAATAAGTAAATGGAAGCAGGAAGAAGGTAAGTGGTTTTGTTCCCAAGGGACCAGGATCTCCTGCTCAAGAGCCAGTGTCCCACCCCCCTGTCTCATTCTTGCACCTTAACAGGGTTGACTCTTCCAGGGACACCCAGCACCTAACTAAACAAAATGCCCAAGTCCCAGTCCTTACTGCACGCTCTTTTAATGCCCTATTCTCCTTTTGGCATGAAAGGTACATATTCTGAAGGTTTCAAGTCAGCCCAAACCTAGTCTTGTGACTAAGGCTGTGGCACAGAATATTGTGGGCACATAGACTACAGCCTTTTCCCTCTGCTCAGGCTACCTTCTCTGTATAGGAAGATCGAGTAAAGCTTGGAGTCTCATTTCTCCCCAATTCCAGCTCCCCTCTGCCTACCTCGGCACTGGCCCAGGATGTTCACCACCCCTTTGGATCCTGGCCTTCCTTCCTCCAGAGGAAGAAGCCACCTTTGCTGATAGTTCAGTGTGTGTACCTGGCAGAGCATGGTCTGCTTCAAAGGCACTGTACAGGCTGCAACCCTTGGCTGAAGCCCAGGAAGGCCCCAGACCATAATACTTCTTCCACCACCTCCCACCGGTACCTAAAACCTGCCCCCTCACTTCCTCCAACTCCTCCTCTGCTCAGTTCCTACCAAAACCCTAAGTCCTTACACCCAAGTCCGTAGAACAGCTAGATTTCTACTTCTTTACTTTAGGATGGAAAGTTACAAAGAGTGATCAAACTGTACGATGAATGTTCAAAGTAAAAAATTTATTACAGTAAAAGGTAGTTTGTCTTCTCAGCAAAGGAAACCATCAGAACATGAAGAAACAACGATGGAATGGGAAAATACTATCAGTTATTCCTCAGACAGAGGCTTGATATGTAGAACATATAAAGAACTCAAAAACAAGACCTCCCAAAATAAAAGACCCGGTCTAAAAGAAGTGAAATGAATAGACATGTCTCAGAAGAAATACAAATGACCAATAAACACGAAAAAATACCCAACGTTTCTGGCCACCAGAGAGTATACACATGAAAGCTAAGGTTTTGTATCATACCAGAAGAATGGCAATTTTAAATAAATCAAGTATCAACAAATGCTGGTGAGGCTACAGTAAAAAGCCCTTCTGCATTGTGGGTGGGAACATAAACTAGTCAACCATTGTAGAAATCACCATGCAGATTTCTCAAAGAACAAAATTAGATTCCATCTGACCTAACCATTCCTCTTCTAGGTATCGTCCCTAAAGAAATAAATACAACATATTACAGCAATACATGGATACCAATATCTATGGAAGCACAATTCATACTAGCTAAATTCTGGAAACAGCCTGTATGTTCATCAAGGCATGAATGGATGGAGAAAATATGGTAGCTGTGTATAACATACATAATTGAGTACATAACTGTTATATACTCAGCTATAAAGAAGGAAAATGGATATACCGAAAACATATAACGTTCAGTGAAATAAATCAGGCACACAAGCTTAACACATTCACGACAAGGCCGTAATTCCTTACGTTTTGCTGCCAAACAGTTCTGAACTGCCCAATGGGACAGTCATTTAGGAAAACGGGTAAAGAAAATGTATTCACACACAATGGAGTATTACTTTGCCATAAAAAGATAAGTCATTTGTAGGAAAACGGATGCACTTTGAGACCATAATGATAGGTGTAGTAAATCATATACGCACGCTTGAATGTCACATGGTTGCTCTTTCCAGTGTTCAGGCCAGCAGGAATGTGTTAGGTGCCATACAGAATCTCTCAGTTGAGTGATGAAGTACAAATAAAGAGCACAATAAAGAGGTAATAGAAGGAAACAGGGAGATAGATCTTTTGCAGATGGAAAGGGGACCAAAGGACCAAAAGGGAGGGAGGGGGAAGTAAAAAGATTTAAGATACGCCAGGTACTCATACCTACAATGAATGCAAACATTAACTGTCATAAACATGAATTAAAAATAAAAACAACAATAATGAAAATGGGATCAGAGGCTGTGGAGACGGGAGGAGGTGAGTGGAGAGGGGGAAAGGAATAAAAAGAATCCAGATGTATTATGTGTATGTACCTACTTCCTAAGATAAATGTAAACCATATGCAGCCAAGATGTACTAATGAAAAGAGACAACGTGCCAGCAGGACTCCACAAATATTCCCACCTGCTTCAAACATACTTATCCCACCATTCTTATAACTCCCTGGAGCAATTCTGGAACTCCTGTATCTTTGCAAGATGTGAAAAAAAATAATAATAATGGTGAATGCTGCTGTCAAGTGCCACCAACAGGAAGGCAGGCTCACAGGAATATGCCAGTGTGTCCTCACCCATTTTATTTACCAGATCTGGAACCATGAGACTTGTAGCTTCCCCCATGTGAAAATGACTACAAAAGAAAAATGTTTTGAGTCCACTCAGGAGGCAGCCATGGCAGCATAACTAGAGACACTTGCAGAAGAGAGCTCCAGAATTACTTCAGAAAGTGACTAGAATGACGGGATAGGTGTGTTCGCGGTTAAGGGGACTCTTTGGAGGCGGGTTAATGGAAATGTGTCTTTTACTGTAATAAATTAAACCATCTTTAAACTTTCACTCTATGTTTTGATCACGTCCCTTGGTAAGGCTTGAAAGACCTTCCTGGGCAGGAGGGTTTAAAATCAGGGCGCCCCAGCCTTGCTTACTCTGAATCCAGCTTCAGAGTGTGATGTGGTAAGTCCTGGAGAGTTCCTAGGTGCCCAGAACACGGCTGGACATGGTTAGTGCCAGCTTTGCCGAGGAACAATTGCCTAGGTAGCAGTTTCCTTCTTCATAGTCCTCAGATACAGGTATATTTTGAGGTTTGGGACATATTTTAAGGTGTGGGTTTTAAAAAAATCTCTTTCCCTATACGTGATCTAATGTGACCATCACTTATTCAACTTTTCGTTTCCAGTAGGTCATACATTCATGTGCTCAGAAAAGCTCCCCGAAGTATGAAAGAGCAGTTATTCCCTAGATCACTAATCTCTAGATACTTCTCTCCTTGTAGGAAACCATTTTTATTTATCCCTTGTGTATTTCTTGAAATGAACTTTATAATAAATAAAAGCAGATGAATGGGTAAAGAAAATGTGGTATTTACACACAACGGAGTACTATGGTGTCGTAAGATGCACAAGTCATCTGTAGGAACATGGATACACTTTGAGACCATAATGTTAGGTGTGATAAATCAAATACACACACTTAAATAACCCATGGTTTCTCTTGTACAAGAATCCCAAATTACAAATAAAAAAATAAAAGATGACAAGGAAGTAGGTTAGGGAGGTAGACGTTTTTCAAATCAGAAAGGGATCAAGATGGAGGGAGGGAGAGAGAAGAGAAGGAAAGGGGGTGAAAAAGGAATGAAGACGTGTTATGTACGTGTACCAACTCCACACAAAAATAAACATTGCTATGAACATATACTAATAAAAAATTTATAAGTGCATCATAGGCAAAAAGAAAAGAAAATATGAATATATTTTCATTCCCCCTTTTAGTATAATGCTCATTTACAACATGCATTCCATGGGGTCTTACCTTTTCCACTTGATCTGTCTTGGAGATCTTTCTATCTTGGCACATAAGGAGTCTCCTCATTCTCTTTTTATGGCTGCATAACGCTTCACCATTTTTACTGGGGTTAATTAGGATGCTTCTAATATTACGTTATTATAAACAATGTTGGTGTGAATAAAAATGTATGCATGATATTTTGCCTGCGTGTCAAGGAATCCTATAGGTTTCCTAGAAAAAAATTTCTAAATTAGATACAATGAGAGTGTAATTTTTTTTTTCTTTTTGCAATGCTGGGGATTGAACCCAGGGCTTGTGGTTGCTGGTGAGCTACAACTTCAGAACCCAAGAATGTATATTCTGATAGATGTTACCAAACTGCCTTCCTTAGGGTTTGAAAATTTTATTTTTATTTTATTTTATTTTGCAGTACTGCAGATTGAACTCGGGCCCTTGTGCATCCAAGGTTGGCATGGTACCACTTGAGCTAAATCCCCAGCCCTTTTTTTTCTAACAGCAATATGTGATAGTGCCTACCTCTTTACATCCTGCTAAGTTGGTACATCATCAGGTAGTGTATTAGGTGACAGTAATATCCCAGGATATTTTAAAATTACTCCGTAAATGTAAGCATTTAACAAATACATCCAAAGGGGAACTATATCTTTCTGTAAACTATCTGTTGGTATTTTTTTGTGGTGTTTGTTTTTTATTGATTTTTATGACCATTTCTACATTAAGAAACAAACATTGTGCAAGATAAGAACTGCAAACACTTTTGTCAGTTTACTGTTTAACTTTTCACTTGCCTTATGGTGCTTCTGCTGATATTTATTTTTATGTAGTTGAACTGATGTTTTACTTTATGGCTTTGGGATTGTATATTTTCATTTGAAAGGTTTTATTTGTTTTTAAGTTATAGAAGTATTCTTTCAAAATTTTTCCTGTTACTTTTGCTTTAATTTTTAAACTGTTTGATGCATTTGAAATTCATTCTGATAGAACTTGGGAGGTATACACTGAACATTACTCATTTCAGATTATCTGGAAATAATCCTCAATACTAAATAGTGCATCTTCTCCTCACTGACTGAATTACCACCTCTATCAATATATTAAATCCCCATATGCACTTAGATCCTTTACACCCTTTATATCGCTGTATTATAATATACTCATTAATTATTGCAGGTTTATCTTATGTTTTAATACCCAGCAGGGCAGATCACTTTCTTATTCTTCTTTTCCAAAATATCTTGACCAGTCTTGTTTATTTTTCCAGATGAACTTTAGAATTGTCTGTCTAGTTAAAAAAAAAATCCTGGTGCTGTTTTTATTGGGAACATGTGTAAAGTTATAAATTAACTTAAAGAGAATTGATATTTTTATGATTTAGAGTCTTCCTATCCAAAAGTATTGCTTGTCTTTTCATTTGTTCAGGTTTTATACATATCCTTTAGAAGCATTTTAAAATTATCTCATATGCATCTTGTACATTTCTGGTTACATTTTACAGCAGACTGTTGATGGTCTCAATACCCATTCCCACTTCCTTCCTTAGTAAAGGCATTTTTTTTTCCTTTAAAACCATGCAGCTACAAACCAGAATACAAAGCCTCCCCTGGAGCTGGTACGGTTGCATGACTGAGGTCCAGTCACTGGGACATGTAGTAGTCCTTAATAGCAAAAGCCATCCTTTTCTTGCTCTTTCCTACATCCTTTTCCCCCTATGTCTTAAAAGAGGCCATAATGTCTGATCCTAGTAGGCACCTTTGACCACAAAGACAAGGGCTGAACCCTAGGAATGGTCAGGTGACTGTTATAAGAAGAACTCGTATTTTGTTTAAAGCATTGCTGTGTGGGGTTTATATGTTAATTGTGTCTGGGTCCCTTCTAAATAATCAAAGCTAGTAGTTTATTTACAGGGTCTTGGGTTGCCCAGGCTGGCCTTGGGATTACTATCAGCAGCTTTAGCCTTCTGAGTAGCTGGGGTTCCAGGCATGTGCCTCCACACTCGGCTCCGATTAGTTTATATTTTAACCTCCTATCACAAATGGGGTCATTCCTTTCATTATCTTCTATGTGGTTAAATATGTACACGTGATTGACTTCTGTTTATCATGTTTTGCCCTGCTACATACTAAATTCTGCTTATTTCTGTAGACATTTTCCAGTTGATTCTTCTGGGTTTTTCAAATTATCTGCAAACAATAATCCCCATATGTCTTCCTGTTTTGCATTTACATTTCTGATTCATTTCTCTCATCTGTTGATGAGAGAATTGATTGGCGTCTCAAGAACACTGCTAAATAATAATGGTGACAGCAGCCATCTTTTGTAGCCTCTATTAGGAGGGCCACTCCCAGCACTTCCCTTTCAGGCTGCGTTTCTGGGCACCTGGGCGGTCAGCTTCCTTACAGTGCTCTCCGACAGACCGAAAACTTGTGAGAAGGTGCTCAGAATCAACTTCCTCCCAACACTGCCAGAGTGCTAGGCAGGGCCTGTGTGCAGGCTTTTCAGTATCCCTGGAGTCCGGGGATTTTCAGTCTCAGCATATTGGAGTACATTATGAGGGGTGATTAAAAAATGTGGTGAAAGTGTAAAAAGATTTTAAATCTATCGCAGTAAAAGACACATTGCTGATAATTCCCCTTTGAATATTCCGCTTTGCTTTGAACACGTGTTTCTTTTTTTGCTACTTTCTGAAGCAGCCTGGGAAGTCCTTTTTTGTGTCTTTTGTGGTGCCGTCCTGGCCACCTTGAGGTCCTGAATCGATTCAAAATGTTTAGCTCACAGAGTCATTCGGGGGAGGAGGAGGAGCCGGAAGTTGCATGCTGCCAGGTGCAGTGAAGAACGTGGATGAGGGGACCCCATGATGCTTTTCTGAGCCTCCCTTTCCACTGTTTGTTCCTCACCATGGATTTTTTCTTTCTTTCTTTTTAGGTCACATCTGATAAAGAGACTCAGAAAAGAGGACTTCCAGAACTGCCCCAGAAAATGGCAAGAACGATGGGGCACCATGTCCCAAACCAGAAGGGATATTCTGAAGAGGATTAATGCCAATGTGTCTTTTGCTGAAAAAAAAAATTTTTTTTTTTGAGACAGGGTCTCACTTTGTAGTTCAGGCTGGGCCTGAGCTCACTATGTAGCCCAGGCAAACCTGGAACTCAGCAATCCTCCTGCCTCTGCCTCTTGAGTGCTGGGATTACAGGCGTGAGCCACCACACCAGGCACTGTGGTATGTGGTATTGATGGCTGGTGGGCGTGAGTCTCCACACCCAACATTGTATGTGGTTACCCAGGATCAAACTCAGGACCTTGCGCTTGCAAGGCAGGCGTCAGAACCACTGAGCTAAATCTCTGGCCCCTGCTATAATATTTTTGAAAAAAATTTAAACATTCCCTGCCTATTTGGATTGCTCCTTGTCCACTGGGGCTGGACACTACTTTAATGTGGGGGGGCTGTCCTATGCATCACAGGATGTTTAGTGGCATCCCTGGTCTCCACGTGGTGGATGTCATTGGTACCACTGTCCAGCTGTGAGACCTAAAAATGTCTCCAGACCTCGCCATATGTTCCTTGCAGGGTCTCTAATCTAAGTCTTAAACAGAGATCAATGCTTATAGATAGCTGGTTTAGAGCATGACGCCAAAGAGAGATTTGGGACAATGTTCTGCTAAAGGAAAGGGTGTGTTTGCTTGGTGTGTCCTCTGCCATTTTATCCCCTGGAGACAGGAAACCTGACCACACCCACCCTGCTAACATTTGGCATTGTTGTCAACCTGCCTTTAAAACGTCTGAGGAAACTAAGGCTCAGAGAATGTGACCTGCCTGGTAAGGTCACATGGCTGGTAAGAGCCAGTGCCTGGCCGACCAGGGTGACTATCTGTAGCGACCTTTTAGACAAAATGCAAGATGCACCACTGGGAAATCTCTATCTGATGCTTAGACCCAAATTCCTTGGGGTTGGGAAGAGATGACTGTGGTGCGAAGGTAACCACGGTGGTCAAGAGGCCACAACCACTGACAAGAAAGGACTGATTTACAGCCAGCATGGTGTAACCCACTGTGCGCTTACCCCGGGGAGCACAGACCTTTTCCAGAAAACCGAAAGATGTCAGGAAAGGAAATTCCCTAAACAGTGTATCAAAAAAAATTTAAAAATATAGAATCTATCTGATGAGAGAAAATAAAATAAAATAAAATCTAGCCATTAGTTACAGGAGAAGGGCAAGAAGTGTGACTTCCAAGACCAACTGTACTTAAGGCTTTGGGTGGGAAAGGGGTCCCCGAGTGAACTAAGACCTCTAACATGATTTTGCACAGGTGGGTGGGGGCAGTAGGGTCTCAATATCGGGAGAGCTGGGACGAACAGTTCTTAGTATCAGGGATGCATACTGGAAATGGGATTGGACCAGGGATAGGTCAAACTGTACTTCAAACAGAAGTATTTTTTAGGAGGTGCTAGGGATAGAATTCAGGTCTTGTGCATATTAAGCACACACTCTGTTGTTGAGGTATATCCTGGGCAGGAAGTTTGTACTATGACAAGAAAATAACTATTGATATCCCTCAAAGTGTGCCTAACGTGAGTTGATATAGTACATATTTGCCATCCAAACCCTGTCCCCAAGGCATGGCTAAATGTATAGTGCTTGAGATATTGCCCACTCCAGGGCTCACCCACAATGTAACTAATGCCCTGCCAAGGAAAGTTACTAAACGTCTAACACCTACCTTCCTTTCTTCCTTCCTTCCTTCCTTCCTTCCTTCCTTCCTTCCTTCCTTCCTTCCTTCCTTCCTTCCTTCCTTCCTTCCTTCCTTCCTTCCTTTCTTTCCTTCCTTTTTTGAGACAGGGTCTTGCTTTGTAGTTCAGGCTGGCTCTGAGCTCACTTTGTAGCCCAGGCAAGCCTTGAACTCAGCAATCCTCCTGCTTCTGCCTCCCAAATGCTGGGATTATAGGCTTGAGCCACCAAGCCCTGTTGGGTATATGGTACTGATTGCCAGTGGGCATGAGCCACCATACCTGGTATTGTTGTATGTAGTTACCGGGGATCAAACCAGGGCCCTTGCGCTTGCTAGGCGGGTGCTGGGACCACTGAGCTAAATCTCTGGCCTTCTAACAGTTCTCTTATTGTTGAAAAATACTTATTATCTACTAGTTAGCATAAGTCAACTAGATAGATGGGGGTGGGGGGGAGAGAGAGAGAGGAAGTTAGGTTTCAGTTTAGCTCAGTCAGAAGAGCCACAGGCTCTCTCCATCTACTCTACTGGGAAACCAGAACACAGTTCTTGAGGGAAGACAACAAAAGTGGAGCTCTGAAGGGGTTAATATAACCAGGATTGATGTGACAGCTTCCAGACTCCTACTGTCCTCTCCCCAGGGCCTTCATGCTGACAGTAACACCATGTGCCATTACACGAGCACTCTGGGGTCCGTGTGGTGAGTTAGCCTAGACCAGCTGGGACCTGAACTTCCAGTGTGTGGTGGGGCCCTCAGCTGAACATATCCTTTCCCACTTGGCAATTTGATGCTAGATTCCTCAAGAATAGGGGCCAGAAAAATGTCCATTTGCAAACCATACTGCATTTAATGAAAGGCTGGTACACTAGTCCTTAATATACTGGAAAAAATGTCAAATCTTTTTTTGCCTGACTTGGAAAAGTGGCCATGAGTGTAAAGGCTTCTCTGTCCCAGTATTCTGCAGCCCAGATCTGTATTTTAATGCTCTGCTCCCTTGAAATGTGAGTTCTACAAATCTAAGGCCTGGGTACTGTGGACATGACAGCAAATGCTTCTGTTGCTTTGAGATAAGAGATCAGAAAATGGTTTCAGAGACTGCAGGTACTTGGTTGGGACTTTCAGAAAGTAGGCCCTAGAGGGAGGTGATAAAGGAGCTCTGCTCGGTTTTGGAGGCTTGTGAATTGCTGTGGTTAATCAGATGGGAAGGAAAACACTTCTGGCAGATTTTACCAGAAATCTTCATATTTGACAATATGTTCAAGAGAAAGACAATTTCCTCTCTTCAGTAGAATCAGTTTCCTGTCAGCATAGTGGCAAGAGTTGGTGACTGCCTGGCATCATTCCCAGCATTCTCTTTGGCATGGTCCCTGCACTCTGAGGAATGCCAAACCTCTCAAAGACTACTCTAGGCCAACCTGCGAGACAAGGTACATCTATCATCTCTCCATTGAAAAAAAATGTATGCTTCATTTCAAAGCCAAAGTAAGTGGTTTTAAAATTCTCTATTTCAGTACACATAACCCAGTCATAAAAATACTTAATTCTGGGCCAAACTCCATGGAAAGCCTTGTCTCCAACTGCTTCTACAGGAAAATGCAATCATTTAGGAGAAAATATCTTTCAGAAAACTCTAAACTATGAGGTATGATCAAAAAGTATAATAAATTATAATTTTAAAAAATGATCGTTCCCTTTAAAATATGCCCCTCACTTCAAACACCTGCCACTTTCTGAAGCGGTTCGGGAAGTCCTCTTTCCTGACTGTCTTTGGCTGCGCTGTCCTGGCTGGCCTCATGCTCTGAATCAATTCCAAATGTTTCATTAATTTTTAGACAGGATCTCACTATGTTCCTCAGGATGGCTTTGGACTCTTGGGCTCCAGTGATTCTCCTGCCTCAGCCTCCTGAGTGTTAAGACTATAAGCACACACTACTTTGGCTGGCTGGCAAGACTATTATTATTTTGTGGATGAGGAAAAAAGGCTTGGAGGGATATTTCATTGTTCAGGACATATAGTGGACCAGTCCTGAATGAACACAGGCCATTTCCATGCTATTAACCACTCTGCTCAGTTGCTTTAGGAGAAAAAAAAAAAAAAACAGTGTCATGCACAGACTAGGCCCTTTTGGAGGCCAACAAGCAATACGACTAGGGTAGAATTCAGAATACTACTAGGGCAGTAAATCAGGTAGTGACTTTCTGATTTATAACAAGGTATGTAGAAGAGATAACAGATAAGCTGGACGAGGCTATTTTCACCAAATGGATGCTACCTTATCTGCACAGAACAGACTTTCAACCACTATACTGATAGCTGGGAACCTGAAGTGTCAAAGAGCATCCCAATTTATAGCCAAAGCAGACAGCTTGGGCTACACCTGGGAATTGAGACTTGGAATCATCACTGTGGAATAGCTCACCCGATTGTAAGATTATGCAGTAACTTTTAAAAACTGCATTGTAAGTAAAGCATATTCTTATCCTTAATAGTCCTGGATAATGTCTTAACGTCTCTTGGTGGGAAATGGACATGGACAGATTTTGTCCCCAGCATGTGGCTGGGTCCTCAGGACCATCCTGACACTCAGACGTCATCCTCCATCTCTTCCCAAGCCATCAGTTAACTTGCTGGTCAAGACAGCCATCTGAGGCTCACTATGCAGATTCAAAACAAGGACCAAAATGATCCCAAGGAAGTTTCTTCTCTGAGCAATATCATCCTCAGACATAAGATAGTTCACCTTCAAGAACTCTTCCAGTGCTGGTGCCTGTGAGGTGCGAGCAGCTGTTGTTTCTCTTTCCATTTTGGAGCACACCTTTGTGGTAGGCATTTCAACAAAGTGTACATCTGACAATGCTTTCTCCTTGGATTTCTCCACAGTGCCCCAGGAACCTGGTTCCTACTGTGGTGTCAGATCTCACGGAGTCTCCATTAACCTGACCTCGCCTCTTATCATGTCTTTACACAATCCAAACTGGGCACCTGGTTCTTGCCTCCTGCCATGAGATCCTATCCTGGTACCACTGTGCATCTTTGCCATATTACCAACTTCTCCCTCTGGAAAACAGAATCGTCATTTAGGTCTCTGCCTGGCCCCGCCTCCTCAAGGACACCTCTCAGCCACTCTGGGCCCTCCCCCTCCCCCCAAATCACAGCCACAACACCTTGGTCTCTTCCTCTGTGGCACTCATCGCAGTTTGTAATCACTTCATTGGGTGATTAGCTCACTTGGATTTCATGAGAACAGACACATACTGTGTCCACAGTCTGGTCCCAGAGCCCTCAGAAAGGGCCTGGGATTCTTGTGTTCTGAATATAGAATGAATACTGGGAAAGACCATGTCAGTAGTAGTCTAGTTAATGAAAGATTTTAACAACTAACACATTCTCTGTCTCCTTGGCCCTACAAGCAACATTTCTGTATTTACTGAGTTTCTTTCTTTTCTTTTTTTTTTTTTTTGCTTTTGAGACAGGGTCTCGCTTTGTAGTTCAGGCTGGCCCTGAGCTCACTATGGTGCCCAGGCAAGCCGCCGTGAACTCAGCAATCCTCCTGTCTCTGCCTCCCGAGTGATGGGAATATAGGCATGAGCCACCACATCCGGCATTGTGGTATGCGGCGTTGATTGTTGGTGGGCGCACGCCCAGCATTATATGTGGTTACTGGGGATCAAACTCAGGACCTTGCACTTGCGAGGCAGGCACCGGAACCACTGAGCTAACCCTCCGGCCCTTTACTGAGTTTCTTAAGAGTCTGTTCTTAGGTTAAACCTTGACGATATGAAGCCAGAAGATACAATTCCTATCCTCAAGGAGGAGCCTTGCTTGGGTCTAGAGGAGGACGAGGCACAAGGTGAGGGCACTGGGGATGGCCACTTCCTCAGCAAAGAGATGAAGGGGACAGCACCCCTGCTGCAGGAGACAATGGTTGCTGGCCTTGCCTTTCGTAGGCTCAGCAGTGTGGGATTCCTAGTTCAGCCAACATTCTGCCATCACGGACAGGCCCATTCTGGCTAAGGGACCGCAAATGACCTTTCTGGGGGTGTGCCTGGAAGCTGGCAGAAGTGGTCTGCAGAGCGACACAGGGCCTCAAGTTCTGGACAGGAGAGCCAGAAAACCAGCCTTCCGGCTCTTCTGTCAGGACTAGAAGCTGCCAAAATGTGTTAGCGTACATCTTCCATGTCCAACACACAAGCAGCCACGTGCTAGGAGAGCAGTCAGCCCCTTGCGGGTCACCCCAACCCAGAAAAAAAGCAGAGGAAACACAAATGTAGCTCCGCACACCCTGCAGGGGGATGTAGAGAAAGCACGTCTTCCTGCAAATGCAAGGTCACCCAGGTCGCTTGGAGGATATTGGAGGCCTCCTGGAAGGCCAGGGGACTGAAAACGGACTGACCTCTAAAGGGACAGAAAACAGAATTTATTATTTTTTGAAAGAAGTCTCATATTTGTATTTGCTTAATTTGGCTATGGAAGGCCAAATCTGCTCTCAGACCCATGGTGCACTGCAGCAGGTCAGAAGTTTGTGTGCGCACACGCGTGTGCATCTATGCCCGAGGGGAATGGGGTGGGGCTGTGCTCCTGCCTGCACATGCCTTACTGGTTCAGGGAATGGGCTGATGGAAGAGAAGGAGGCTCCACAGGATGAGGAAAGATGGGGAAGGGTGAGGAGATCCCTTGTCTTCCTTGCCACCATCTGGGGACTTCATAAAGAAGGCACAATTTCCCTTGTTGCATGTAATGAATATTTACTGAGTACTACTGTGCATCAGACAGGACTAAACTCAGCAGGGTGGGCAGGTAGATCAGCAGTTCACATGAATGTGCTGCGTCTGATGTATCCAGGAGATATCCTACTGGATGTGCCAAGTAGGTGGATTAGAAGTGGAAGTTTGGGCTGGAGAAAGGAGCACAGGTGAAACTGTCTAAGGAAAGGGTGGACGGTGAGAATAGAAGGACCATGCCAGATCTGAGAGCAGGCTCGAGGTTCACCGACCAAGACTTGTGACAGCACAGCCAGAGAGGAAACTCTGGAGACTGTGGTGTCTAGAAAACCGGGATGGAGAGAATATGAACCAACGGGTACGGTCAGTCAGTGACAGGGCTCTTACATCCGGTGAGTCAGATGACTTTCCAGACAGCTAGGCCTGGGGAGATAAAGTCCTTGGTCCTTATTTACAGTTATCTAACCTTTCTTTCTAAGTGTTGATACTCCAACTTTAAAATAATAGCAGGACTGTTATTATTAACAGGGCCCAGTGGTAGAGCACTTGCTGAGCACGCAGGTGGCCCTGGGCTTTGAATCCCGGCCTCAGAAACAAAGAACAATAAACAAAAACCTATAACTTAGAAATTATAACAGGAAGTAATAGTAAATGTGTGTTTTGAGAGAAAGACTTTCCCAGACCAACACAGATACCATGTACTGGAGCTGACCCACTCAACAACTTTGGTCAAGAGCTATAAACCTCAATCCCTCCAACGGGAATGAGGAAGGGAATTTCCAGGATTTCATTTACAGAAAACAAGAAAAGAAAGCAGCAACTCCACAAGTGACCCCAGAAGACATACCCTGGGCAAGGCCATGCCAGTCCCCATGCAGCATGGAGCCCATTCGGAGAAAAGCCGTGGGAGCTCCATGCTCCTCGTGGGCTGCCAGTCCTCCAACGTGGGAGGACTATCAGCTTTCCCTTCATGCTGTCCCCGGCTGCCCCTGAGAAGCAGGTTACTCAGGATGGTGTTCCCACCCAACAGCAACTCAGCATTTCTGGGCTATCTCTGTCCCTCTGGCCTTTTGCACCTGATTTCTTCCAACTGCCCCTGCCAGCACTCCTACCTGACTGCTCCATGGCTACTCTGCTGCTTCTTTTTCCACTAAAATTTATCTTTCCCCACATCATGAACCCTTCAGAACTATCTGCAGATTTGCTTGGTGTCACTCAGCTAAGGTGGGCACGCACAGCCTGAAACGTTAACTCTGTTAGGGGAGCTACACAGCCTGATCAGGGAGATGGAGTCAGTGCAGGTGAAGGCGGCACGCACCACTACTACCCGGGAAGAGGGACCCTCGATTAGCCTCTCCAGCATGCCTCGAGGACACTGCTTCCTTCTTTTCTTCTTTAACCCTTCAGTCTTCCTGGATTTTCTTGATGTCATTCAGCTGCTATTCAAACAGCTGTTTATTCACTGGCTTTGCTGGAAATCACATGATCCTTATGCAAGGGTATGTGATTTGGCTCTTCGTGTGGACGAGATACTGAATTTTGCTCAGTGGAGGGAGTTTTACCCACCTCTGCATCAGGAAAAAGTGATGCTTTTAAATGAAGAGTCTTTTAGGTCACAGAAAGGCAGTAAGGGCATCACTGTGCACATACAGGCTATAGAAGACCTTCACATTTAGAATTTAAGGGGAAAAATGAGAATTAAGTTGTGTCATATACTGGTACAAACTCTCAATGTGGAGTGTATTTGGGATGTGTATATATAATGTATCATTAGAATGTATGATCTTATAATTCTTGAGTCTCTTGAGTGTTGAGTAGCATGTTCTACCTGTGTAGAGTTCATATCTTAATTTTTTTTTTGAGACAGGGTCTTGATTTGTAGTTCAGGCTAGCCCTGAGCTCACTATGTAGCCCAGGCAAGCCTTGAACTCAGCAATCCTCCTGTCTCTGCCTCCCGAGTGCTGGGATTACAGGCGTGAGCCACCACGCCCGGCCATCTTTTAATTTTTAATGATTGTTCATGAAGCTTTTGTGTGGGACCAATCAGCTGATCAGCAAATGAGCCAGATCAAGTGGAGACAAATGACTGGAAGAAGAGCCAGAAGCCAAGTGCTTTGATCAGTTTGTTGTGGTTCAATTCTATGACAAATAAGTCTTCCAAGGATTTGATTCTGAAATAAAGAAACCATGCTGTGTTATGGTCAAAACTGAGATGTCAGTGAAAATTAAGAAGGCGGCTGACACGGGCGTGAGGATGTGCCAGGCCACATGTAACTCTTGAGCTCCTTCCTACATATTTACATGTCCGAGTACATTGATGAGAACATGCACTTTATTTCATACATTTGTTAAGTGAAAAGACAGGAAACCACTGCTTCAGACTGAGCTTCTCCTAGCGCAGGTTCAGCAGAAATGGAGTCACTCATGTCTAAGGTCCAAGTCACCAGGCTGAAGCCAAGGGTTTTATCTGACTTTCCCAGAAATCAGGAGAGATAACTGAAAAATCCCCAAACAGGCCAGTCTTAGCTGCCATGATAAGAAAGTCTCATGTGCTTTAACCTTTACAAAAAAGTAACTCGATGCTGACTTTTATTCTCTGTTGTTCCGTTTCTCTGTTCCCACTTTATAAAACCTATGACTCTACTTGCTAGTGGGAACTCTCACTCTGTTGGATAGATTGGGGGCTTCAATTAAATTTATGAATTTCAGATAAAGCCCAATTAGATCGAGAACTAAGTGTGCTCTCATGTTTTTTGAAAAATAAAACCATATATGAGAGCATAAAATGAAGCAAATGTATAATGCACAGTTTAATGAAAAATAGAGGAGTAGAAACAAGACAGCTATTGAGAGTCATGGGCTACCTTTGTATATAATGAAGTCTATTATGTAATAAAGTACTTAGGTGATCAGACAATAAGCCCAGGCAATGGATAACCCTCAATCTCTCCACCTCATATATTAGTTTTATATGTAATCATTCATTGCTTAACTGTGGGGACATGTTTGAGAACTGCATCATGAAGCAAGTTTCCGGTTAAGTGAACAGTATAGGTCGTACTTACACAGACTAAGCCGGCCACTGCATGCTCGTCCTTACTGTTTCGTACATTGAAAGTATGAATCCAGGGTACCCAAAAGGTTAACAGTGAAACCATTCAGCCTAATGGCTTATATTAGGCCAGTAAAAAGCTAATATTAGACCAATGAAATGTGAAAGTTCTAGGAAATTCTCACAAATATTTCTAGTTATAGTATTTCTTTTGGGAAAAGTGCACTCAGTACTCATTGCTTTTGGCTCATGAGTTCAGGAACAGACTGATGAGTCCTGAGGTATAAATATACCTAGTACTCATACAACAAAGTCTACATTATGATTATTATATACTACATATAGAGAGATATTAGGAGTTATGTTATACTATTTATGTATACTATAAAGTATATATGCAACAAAATATAGCACGAGTAATGTGTATTACACAGCATATATATTTTCTATATCTATATAATACATGTATATACAGCAGCACCTCAGTTTACAAATTTATTTTATGACTTTGGGGGAGACAGCTACGTTTGTCTTTGTGTGGGGAAGGTGGATGTGGCCGTGTTTCTCACCTTGCTAACCCTAAGAACAATTTTGCCAAATGCTTTTGTGAACCATTTGTGAACTGAGGTATTACTGTATCGTGTATATATTACAGAGAATAAAAGTTAACTATAGTAACTTATTATATTGCACTTGATATTGTTGGTCTCCCAATTTTGCAATATATCTGTACAAGGCCAATGATTTATGCTAATAGAAATGACAACAAAAATAACTACCTTGAAATTTTAAGAATTTACAAAAGCAAAATCTGTCACCTTATCAAACTACAAAAAAAAATCAATATTTGCATGTGCCAACAGTCCCTAATGGAGGTTAAACTAATGCTAATTTCCTAATCTGTTGATGACTGGCAAATAATGTATACTGTCAGAGATTAGCTGTTGAGATAAATACTCACCATACCTGCTCTTTTTGGAGAACATAAATGTTCTGATTTAATGGAAAATCACTGCAGGGTACAAGTATAAACTGTAAAACAATTACAATAATAAATCCAAGTGGCAGTAACTCACAGTGAGTCTTACAACATCAAATTAACCCGCTGCCAACCTGTGGAACTCTGCCTTGGCCCTGTCAGTGCTGGGGCAGGGAACAGGCACAGGCAGGTGGACTCCAGCAAGAAGAGGCTGGTTAGAATCTGGGGTGATAGAGTTTCTGGGCTCAGAGAGTTTAGGACAGAGGCTTCCCTCAGGTTCTTCATCCTCTTAGCATAGGAAAAAGTCATCCCTCTTGTGGCTGGTAGCTAGAGGTCCCCATCATGCCTCACAGATATGGTCTTTGGAAGGTGACTGGACAATGGGGTGCTATAGCTGACTTGTTATTAGGAGGTGGGACCTGGTTGGAAGAGATGGTCACCATGGGCATGAGCTGGAAGGGTTTATTTTCCTCTCCAGCTCTTCCCTTTGTTTTCTCTGCTTCCTGTCTGCTATGCCGTGAGCAGCTCTCCTTTTCCAACCCCTCCTTCCATGCTGCCCTGCCTTAGAACCACAGGACTATGGACAGAAACCTCTACACAACATGAAGGACAACAGACCAACCAACCAACTGCTCCTTTCTTAAATTGTTGGGGTCACACCATTTTTTTTTTTTTTTTGGGCTTTTTGAGACAGGGTCTCGCATTGTAGTTCAGGCTGGCCCTGAGCTCACTATGGTGCCCAGGCAAGCCGCCGCGAACTCAGCAATCCTCCTGTCTCTGCCTCCCAAGTGCTGGGATGACAGGCGTGAGTCACCACGCCCGGCATTGTGGTATGCGGTGTTGATTGTTGGTGGGCGTGTCTCCACGCCCAGCATTACATGTGGTTACCGGGGATCGAACTCAGGTCCTTGCACTTGCGAGGCAGGCGCCGGAACCACTGAGCTAACCCTCCGGCCCGGGGTCACACCATTTTGTCGTAACAATGAGGAAAGTAATTAAGATGCTTATCATGTATTCAAATACTTATAGGGTTGCTTTTTTGTCACATGTGCTGTTCTTGGCCCTGTGGAAACCAGGGCCCTATCCTCAACAAGCTTAGTTTCTAGTATGGAGAGACATGATTAGCTACCAAAGCAACAAATAATGCAACATTGAGGACAGAAAGTGCTATGGACATTTGGGCTGGGAACCACGCTGGTCCATGCCCTTGTTTCTTTTCCATTCTACAAGGAATATGTTTTGAACACCTTCTGGGTCCAGGAGACTCTGTGAGATGACTTGCAGGAGACGGAGTTCTGATGTCATGGGAAGTAAAGAGAAAGCCATAAGTCTCCTTGCTCAGGAGCATTTACTAATGTCTTTCATGGGGAGGAGTTCATTAAATTCTCCTCAAAACTGTCTGAAATGGGTCCTATCATCATTTCCACTTTAAACAGAGTAAATACTTTTCCCCAAAGCCCATTGCTAGTATCGGGGTGAACGAACCCCCAGAATGAGCAGCAAGTCAAGGCTGAGTGATGCAGATGAGGTCCTCGGAAGCTGGGAGCGTCTTGGAGAAGGACCCACATCACTACACTGTCCGTATTTTCCCCAGGTCCCCATGGCCAGAAGGCTAGAGAAGGTCAGGAAATCTCGACCACTTGGCACTTCTCTGGTGGTCTAGTCCTGTCTTCTTCTTCCTCTTCCTCTTCTTTTTCTTCTTCTTTCTTTTTCCTCTTCTTTCTTCTTCTTCCTCTTTCTCTTCTTCCTTCCTCTTCCTCTCTTCTTCTTCTTCTTCTTTTTTTTGTGGTACAGGGATTGAACTCAGGCCCTTGTGTGTCCAAGATTGGCGTGGTAACACTTCAGCTAAATCCCCAGCCCCCTCTGGCTTCTTCTTAATGGCATGTTTATCAGCCATATTTTTTTTTTTTTTTGAGACAGGGTCTCGCTTTGTAGTTCAGGCTGGCTCTGAGCTCACTATGTAGTCCAGGCAAGCCTCGAACTCAGCAATCCTCCTGTCTCTGCCTCCCAAGTGCTGGGATTACAGGCGTGAGCCACCACGCCCGGCTATCAGCCATATTTTTAACAATCAGAAATCTAGCTTGGAGTCTAAAAGATCCGAAGATTATGATCATAAGATCAAGGACATAAGATTATGGGACACTTTCCAAAGCAGAGACCCTCCATGGTGCTAGTTATGAACAGGAAGGCAAAACTGCTTGGGACTGAGCAGAAAAATATGATGTCTATCGAGTTGAGCTTAGAGATTTCTCTAACTTCTTATCAATGACCTATGGGAACAGTGACTTAAACTCAAGGAGCCTAAGGTTCCTTATGTGTAAAATGGGGATTAAAAACACTCATTCCAAAGACTTCCTGTGATGTTAAGTGAGCTAATACGGGAAAGGTTCAGAAGTGTTCTTGGAACACAGTGGACACTTAATAATTATTAGTTCTAATTCCCACTTCATGAGCAATTTCCAAACATGACCATTCAAGCTTTTAGCCTTTTCCTCTTTTCTCTTGCAATGAACTATTTACTGTCTGTTCCATAGATCTGAATTTATGTTCTTTAGACTGACCACATCACAAGTGACTAAACAGGAAACAACAACACAAATCAGAAGCAGAGACCGGAAGGAGCAAGGAAATATAAATAGGGTGTCAGATGAGGAGTTAGTTTGTGCAATGGTGACTGTAGCTGGTTGTTTTTCTCTTCAATTCCCAACACAGCAGACTCTCATGACTCTCATGAATGGAGATGCGCCTCTGTGTGAGCATTCCAGAAGCACAGGGGACAGGCTCAGCCACTATTTCAATACTTCTGTGACTTCTGAGGCAGTGGCAGAAAGGTGAGGAAGCTGTGAGCTGAGCCGCTGTGCCCTTCCACCGCTACGCCCAACTAGCCTGGCTGCGTCTGGTCCTCTTGCTCTTTAACGCTTGCCCTCGACTTTCTGTGTTTCCCATTGTATATTTCCCGTGTCTTCTCAGCAAAATCTTTTTCTCTGCAAGTTAGCCAGAGCTTTGCTTATTCTAAAGAACACTGATCAAACCCCTTGTTTTCCCAAGGGAGCTGGCAGGCTGTCCATGATGACAGCCAGTCACTGCACTGTCCAAGGTGTGCAGACTTGGAAATGTTGAGGAGTCAGGGCCATGCATGTGACAGTGAAAGGGCCGCCACACAGGAACCACAGGTGCCTGCTAGTCACCTGCTGTGTGGACAGTCAAGGGCAACAGGACCAGCCTTTAATGCTCTGAGACTAGGCCAGGGTAGCACGTAAACATACCCAAGACCATCCAGAAGCAAGGAGATTAGGATCAAATGTTAGTTTAGGCCTTGCTTGGCCTGTTCCTGCCTGCTTCTGTCTCTGTTTCTCTGCCCGCTTTGTCTTCCCCTACCCTTCCCTTCTGTCCTTTCCCCTTCCTTTTCCTCTCTTCCCTTTCTCTAATATTTACTACAAAGTCTAAATAGTTGTTTCTACTTCAATTTGAAAGTAAGAGAAGATATGAAGCATAATTTTAAAACCTGGAGGAATCATTGTATGGGAAGCTGTCCTGCAAAGATTGTAGAAATCCAGGGTTTTAGTGACATATGAAGAAAATGTCAATGATGACCTTCTTAAGGGCAATGATCAACTATGCTGAGCTGCACAAACCTGTATTCTAAACAAAGAATTGAAACTGAAGCAGCAGGACAAACAGGGAAGGCCCAAATCTATAGGTTTCCTGGCACATATGCCTTTTTCTTTGCCTGTTTGCCCCTCAGCTTGTAGGCTAAAAGGTCTGGGGGCTTGAAATAGCACTGACTTTCAAGTTTTAAACTCGGCAGCACCCATGTTTTGGAGGAGCTCATGTAGGGTGAGTGTGTGCAAGGCCTTAGGAAAGGAAATCAGGGCAGTGTAGTTTTTCCTCATGCTCCCTTACCTGACCTTGGCAATGCCCTTTCCCTGCCTCCAGGGTCCGCTGGCTTTGCGCTCTTCCCAGCCCTTCCCCACCCACTTCCAGGGAAGCTGAGATAGTATAGCACTCTTTCACCCACCAGTAGTAATGCTCAAGGAAACTCACTTTTGTCAGTCCTTGCCACTTACTAAGTCTGTGCTAGACTTAAAGGTGTGTGGGTGGGAGGTCAAGAAAGCTAACGAAGAATTACCCCCAGGAAAAGGCTTTTAATCTGGCATTAAAATGGGAAATACATATTTGGGTCAATAGGAAGTAAAAGATTGGAAAAATAACTGTTCACTTTCAGACTTTTGTATAAATGGTTCCCTCTTCGTGTGACTCCTTCCTTCTTTTCAATGGTCAGTTATGCCCATCAGTTCTGACAGGAAGCACATGTGTGCTCTCTCAGTTGAATGCTTCTCCTAATGGGTCCCAGACACCTGCGAGGTCCACAAAGAGGAGACAAGGGGACTGGATGTGATTTCTCACTCTATCTCCAGAGGGCCTTACATAGTGCCTTGGATATGGTAAACACTTATAATTATCTGGTAGTTAAGAATGAACATAGGGACTAAGGGGAAACCTAGAGAAATCTTTGTGGGGTACACTTTATCAACTTCCAAGATAGCAGGGACCTAACTAATAAAAGATCCCTTAAATAATTTTCTTCTGGAAACTTAGTGTTGCTCATGTCCGAACTTGGATACCAGGCTGTTAACACAACACTGACTGATCCCAGGTGACAAGCGCCAGCCTGCTGGGGTATTAGTGCCTAGCTTGGCAGCCCCGACTTTGCTGCATGTATTGGCCACGATACCTGCACAGACTCACTTGTCTTACATAACTTTTAATCATTTGACTCAATGAAGACATGTACAACTGGATTTTAATTCACACTCCCTTTTGTAAGGGCAACAATCACACAGGGAATCTGGCATTTATGCTTATTTAATCATAATGTGAACTGAGAATGGCTCATGGTCATAAACTTAATCTTGGTTTTTCTCAGTGGATCCTGTCCTATCCAGCCCATAGGTGTCTGTGTACTGTTAATGGAGATTTTCTTCTATGTCTTTTTTAAATTTAATACAAAGGAATTATTCAGACCCTGAAAAGTGAAAAAAGTCTGTAAGCTGGTTGTATTCAGCTAGATGAAATCAGTGACTAATTCATGATATATAACCATGTCCAGAGCATGTTTGTTGTAGCAGAAATACAAGAGCCAAAATATAGAGCCAGATGTCCAACAGAAGATAAGTGGGCAAAGAAAATGTGGTATATATACACACTGGAGTATTATTCAGCCATAAAAGGGAATGAAGTTTTTATGTGCAGAAAAATGGAGACCATCATGTTGAGTGAAATAAGCCAGTCTCAGAAAGACAAACATCATGCTTTTCCCAATATGTGGAATCTAAAAATGATGACAACAAAAGGGAGAGGAGACAGACTATAACTAGACAAGAGGAAAGAAGGAGGGGATATAAAAGGGGGCATGAATATGATCAAAATACAATATACAGG